>PQWD01005592.1:189203-375336 GCA_019425675.1 Leucinodes orbonalis
GACAACTCAAAACTGGCTTTCTCTGATTTAAGGGATACTAACAAACTCCCCGAGCGAAAACTCTCTGAAAACTATTAATTCGAAAGATAACATAATCTATAGACTAGCTATTATCACCTCACAGTGAGCATCTGTTTATGATATACATAGTACGAGTAAATACGGCATAAAATGCGCACTAAAAGTTTTACTGTTTCTGTTCACAAGGTTCTTGGGTATGTGTAAAGGCGTCGACGGTGTGACGTAGACAAATGTTTTACAACGCTTTTAAATTGCAAACAGAAGCGACACCCCGACACGAATACGGGATGAACTCCCGATACGTAGATATGCATAAATAAATACGCGAAGTTTACACTGAGACTTTGTATTGACGGTGGATGTATGTCGTCTTATTCCGTTGCCAACAAACACAGCAACAACACATTGAACTTTGTAAAGTAGCTGTATTTGGGGCTGAAGAATGAGAAACGCTGAATAATATTAGGTGTGTACTAGCAACCTTCCTGAAGATTTAGCCCCATGACTAAAGTAATAATTGTGATAGACAACTTTTCAAAATGTGCATATTTATTTATTTTATCAACGATTTCCATAACGATTATTGATGTACGAGCTTGCCCGTACAAGATCTGGTTCGATAGAGTTTTATTGATACTAAAATTATACCTAAGTCAAACAAAAATTAGCAGAGATACAACTTTTAACATTGTGAGTGAATCAACAATCTCTGGACGACATCTAGGTAACTACTTTTTCAACATAACATGACAATAATTAGAATATATTTGCTGCTGGGTAAAAATCATATTATTTTGTAACAGTAAGCGACTTACTAAATTATCGGACTATTACTCAACGCACTCTAGTTCATGTAAGAAGGACGTTGCAGGCCTCAGTCTAGTTTCATTCACAACAAATGTTAAGTTTATTTAAAGACCGCAAGAAAAAATACAATCTGTATACTCTATTCCATCGAGCAATGAGATAATTTAAAAAATCTGTTATACTCCCATTACAGTTAAGGCTTTTGAACGACAAAGCGTTCTTTGCTCATTAAGATTTACGAACCGTTTGATATCAATGATGCGCAGATGGAGATAAACAACGGAATAAAGCTTCGGGAAAATCCTCCTTTGGCATAAACGATTTCATATGGATGACAGTCAAACGTTCAGCGCCGTAATCATAACGAGGCTCTGGAACATTCGATCGCTTTTGCAATGGAGAATTAAACTTCTACGATTGTTGAATTGCCTTTTATTATACGCAACTACTACTGTGAAGAGAGGGAGTGGTTCGTTCAGAAGTATGTAATACGACTGAAATGATGATAGGCTATGAAGACATCATCATCAGCTCATTAAACGTCCCCACCGAGGGGCACGAGCCTACCCGTATAGGGTGCTTAGGCCTTAGTCGTCCACGCGGGCCCAGTGCGGATTGGACGACTTCAACACAACCTTTGAATCTCTTCGCAGGCGTGCATGAAGGTTTCCTCACGATGTTTTCCATCACCCTAAAAGCGTCGGATAACGTACATATAATTTCGAAAATTCGATAACACATTGGTACGTGGCGGGATTTGAACCTCAGCCCTCCTGGTAGGAGGGCGACTGTCCACACCATTGAGCCACCGACGCTCTAAATGATAAATAATGAAGACATAAATGAAAATATTTTGTAGCAGTAATCGGTACTTACTGAATAATGAGTATGGAGTGTCACAAGGTACTTTAATAGGGCCAGCTTTGATAAAAAAAAATACTAATAAATTGTACATTATTGCGTGATTCATTACAAGCTTAAGACCCCGCCTTGTGAAGAGATTCGAAGGTTGTGTGTGAAGTCGTCCAATCCGCACTGGGCCCGCGTGAACGACTAAGGCCTAATCACCCTATACGGGTAGGCTCGTGCCCCTCGGTGGGGACGTTTAATGAGCTGACGATGATGATGAAAATACTTAATTATTATGAATTCGCTGCGAGTTTTCCGAAGTCCCTTCACAATGCACGTTCCAGTAAATTGAAAAGAGTCATCGCTAAAAATCATCATATTACCGATTTCAGTATAAAAAGGCTGCTTCTCATCAAAAAGCAAACACATCCTGAGTTTAATGAGCGTAATTTAATTCCAAGCTCATTCATTAACGCGCATTACAGGGGAGAAGCATAAGTAATTTCGTTAAAGTAATTTGATTGTAAAGATAAAGAAATACCTATTGTGATGGTGTGTAACTGACTTAGATGATATAAGTTTCCCAAGATATGTGGATATAATAAAACTGCTCGTTAGTCTAGCTTAGTCACCTATTATTAAACATATAAAGATGGCCATTTATAGGCAGACATCGGTGGGAATAATAAAAAGGTCAATTAGGGTTTAAATGTCAAAACGTCTTTAAACATGAGCGTATCAATTAACTTTTTTCGACAAAATGGTGACCTTTTCTTAATGAATGTAAAGGATCAGTACTCCTCGTTAGGTAGATGGCTGAATCCAGGCCAGGCAGATGTGACCAACTTAGGTCTTGTATGTGCTACATCTAACAGACCCTGTTAGAACAGCGTATAGTTTCTTTCAAAACAAGGTAAGAGATTAAAGAGAAGAGAAGAGAAGCTTATTTATCCTGGGATGTAACGTCAAAGGTTACTCAAAATATAACTAGGTGTCTAGATTAAAAATTTGCATGCTGTTTTAAAGCTTACCTATATTTAAAAGCATGGGAAATTCTTAACTCCAATATTACGTTCGAAGTACGCAGCAGACCTAACCCGTCGTTCTTCATAAAAAGAAAAAAGATGCCAATTCAAAATTCAGGATGATTGTCATACGCGTAATTCGAAATTAACGTTACATTTGGAGCAGAATATAAATACGTTGAATAAGCGTATCACGTATCACAGCGCCCTAACCGTAGAGACGTTCATTATTGCGAACAAATATCACGTGACGACGCGCTGTCACGTGTATTTAAGACGAAAGAAAATCGGCACCGCCATCGATTTGCGTTCCAACCCGCGTTCAACCGCAGGGTTGTCAGTACGTATATTTTATTTATTTTTAATGTGCGTCAAAAAATAAGTATTAGATAATTTAATATTGCTTTTTATATTTCCCGTAGCAGGCTTAAAAGCCAGTACCTATCTAAAACATTGAAAATGGAAGATAATCAAATCCGTAAGTGTACAATAACACATGCAATATCATATTATATTAATAATATATTATATTGCATGTGTTATTGTATTACTGACTAGTAATGAAAATACAGTCGTTTAGATTCAGTTAGTATTCACCAGGAACTACAACGATTCGAATTATAGTCTAAGTTTTACGGTCCACTTAAGTAGTGTTGAAAAGTCCCACATAACGTAAATAAAAGTCAAAACAAAAAATATTGTCAGCATTATTGAAAACTTTAGGTACGTCAGAAAATGTCCCCCTAATTTCACAAACACAACCAGAGCAGCAACCCTATTTATTTCAGTGCTTCGTAAGCGCTGAGAAATATTGAGATAAAAATCCAATAAAACCACCCCGAGGGCTGACGGCGGAGGAAATTGTAATGGTGACACCTTTTTCGGTGAAGATGCCACAACACCTGCGCCAATTACACCCGGGAGTAAAGCATCCCTGACTATTGACAACACAACAACAAAGCTTTTCCTATCTGTATTTGAGCGGGCCTGGTGACCAAGCAGGTTTATATTTCTGAAACCTTATGACAAATGTAGGCTTAGGAGTGTCCTTAACCTTTTGAAATTATGTTTTTATTTCTGCGGAAGAATATAATTCTACAGGGAGATTTTTTTATGATATTTTTATTTATCTTTTGTTTTAACTTTAAGATGAAAGACGTATTCGTTTTGAAGAAATAGATAAATAACATGTATAAATTTTTAAAATCCCGCGTAAATTACTTGTACACTTTGCGGCCACTAAGTACTTAATATTGCCGGGTAATAATTAAAACATTTCTCAGTGTGTATACGTACCTAAGGAAACCTGCGCACGCCTACATGGAGATTCAAAGGTTGTGCGTGAAGGTGGCCAATCCGCACTGGGCCGACGTGGACGACTAAGACCTATACACCCTTTACGTTTAAGTAGCTCCAGTTTAATTTAAGATGATGATGATACTTACTTGCAGTGGTGTTAAGAACACAGAGAATCTTACAAATCTTATAATATATGCTTACTAAAAGAGGCAGTCTTGTAGTTATGTATTACCACAGATTAAATAATATGTATTACTAAGCGGTTGCATTACCTGTAACAAAAAATATATAAGTATTATTTATGAGAAACAATTAGATGAAACTTTTAACTTCATTTGAAACTTGTAAGAATTGAAATAAAGATTGAATAAACTTATAAGGAATAAATCGCGATTTATTTACTGAAATTTCGTACTATTATCTCGCAATAAAATGTATGTTCCGTCTAGTTTACAGATTTTGTATTCTCAATCTATGGTCTAGTCTCAACTGCTGGTGTTCTGCCAAAGTGTCTGGAATCAAAATTCCACTTTTAAATAAGTATTTTTTTCATTTTCCGTTATTTTCATTAAAATAAAGCATTAACCAGGGGACAGATAGATCTCCCCCATTCTGCGCCAAATATTCACAACACTTCTCCGCTTTCTTCATCCAGCCTCCACCAACAACCGTTCGTAAGTCGTCGGTTCATCGGGCCAGAGGGCGTCCTCCGCTACGCTTGCCATGTCACAAGACATTTACTCAAGAGTAATTTTGAATTTACAATTGCGGTAAATTATACCTAATTTTAACATTAGGCATAGAAACGAACTCCCAACTCAGGCTTCCCAAATTATGTAAATCATTTACGTCAATTTGTATTAAAATATTCAATAAGTTCCCACAATGCTATGTTGTGCTGCCACTTCATAAGCAAAGTCTCAAACTCAGAATAACTTTATTCAAATAGACACTTTTGTATAATCAAGCCCTGTTAACACTTGAGTACGTTATTAAGCTATTGAAGTTGTGTATTGTTTTTCAACTCTACTTTTACAAGATGTATGCCTTGCTGAATTGCCCTTTCACCAGTTTAAATTAAAGATTTAAATAACCTTCATGAAGAAAGCTTACTAAACAATAGACGAATATTTATCGGATAAAGATGTGTGGTCTTGCACACAGTGTTCCAGTTACAAAATCATTGTGATAAATTACTGTAAAGTTACGTGTAGGTAAATAACAAAACTCTGTTACCAATGATATAAAAAATTAAAAGAGTGACTATCGAGTCTCTTGCCGGCTCTTCTCGAAGATCCTACTTATTCCGAACCTGTGGTAGAGTCATAAAAATATAATAATAATAATTGACGGTTGTTATTATTATAACAAAAGTATCTGTAACATATTGTTTTGAATAAAGATTTTATTATGTTATTTTTTTTTGTTCATATTAAATGGAGTAAGTCAACCCAGCCCACCTTTTTAAATCGCGACAACTAGCTTGCTTGTTTGATAATTACTGATAATTGATTGCATTGCAGGGGGCAAATGACGGAAGTGTTGTTAATAAAAAATAACTGTAAATAATTATTAAGTATATTGCAACACAGAAGTGCAAAACATTCCCATTTAAGGGACGATATCTGGCACAGCAGTGGTACCAACCTAGACAACTCAGTACCGACTTTTCCACCAAGTCAAACTTATTATAAAAAATCTTTACCTAGTTAGTACACTTACGACACTATAGGGCATCTCTCATGAATAACTAAAATATTACCTATTGTATAACATACTGTTTAATTACTGTTCTTGTCATGTCATATAGTGAAAAATAAAAATTTGTTATTATTATAACTAGCTTGCGTCCGCAGCACGAAATTCGGGTCTGTGTTATCCCTTTCCTGATTACTATTTTTTATTTTATTATTTTATTTTATTCGGAACACCAACAGCACTAATACAGTTTGTTGAATTACAATTAGAAGTACAAGTTATGTCTAAGCTATTTATAGGTATTACGAAACCAGAATGTTATTTTACATTGCTGCAGATAATATTATACAAATATCTTTCCAACGATTTGTATACATACACAATTTAATTACATAGGCATAATTTCCCAAAAAAAAAAAATATATACTTCTTTTTTTGTGAGTGACGAATAGTCCGGACCAATACCAATTTTTAGCTTTGTACCTTGAATTGCGAATGGCTCCATAAAAACTTCTCCCCCACCCCCCTCCATTAAAGGAAAGCAGGAGGTTAGAATTAGCCAAAAAGCTATTTTCTATGTCACTCTCCATGTCTTCAACCATTCCCGGGGGAATTTTCGCTCTTCGGTATATAGTAATTGATTATAAAAAAATACTTTTGTTGTCTTTGTAGGATAGTAAATAACCTGTTCCGAAAATTGCATAATGAATGTCGAACGGTATTTATTTATGCAAATACGTAATCCTGCAGCGTATATTGGAAACTCAATTCGGGACGACTAGTAAAGCATTAGTCATTAATTATTACCGAACAGTATGGAATAACCTGTGATTAACAAGCGAAAATGATTATACAGTAGAATATGAACAGAAATATTGTAGTAGCCGATATGAGAGCAAAATAAAACCTAACAAGTTGCAGTAGAGTTGAAAGTCGATCTCAATTTTGTATATACGTTGAAGAGTTAAGCCATGGCAATCACTCCGGTTCAGCTCGAGTGCGTCTATAGTATTGGATCTTTTTAGTAAAACCTCGCGTGCACTGACGCGAGTTTGCAAACTACATAGTTACAGTGAATGGGGATTCTAACTCGACTTTGCGCTGATCTTCTAAAGCCCATTGGTTGAATTGTCAAAGCGCATTCGCACATTTTATTTTTAAAGTTCGAATTATGTCTTGTAACATATTTAATTAAAGATTTTTCTTAACAAATGTGTTAACAAAGATTACGTCGTATTAAATTCAAATTAAATTAAAGGTTTTTAAACTTCGTCAGTGCATGTGCTAATCTTCGAGTATCTAGTTTTACTTTATTGCATATTATATCTAGATATTTTTTAGGTATAGGTATAACTTGCAAACAGAGCCTGTATAATAACACTCAGTGGGCGACCTACGTTATCACTTTAATAGTTAATGATACGCCAATGCCTTCTACTCGAACATTGACTCATAAACTTACCCTACATCCATGGAGACAACGGATTAATATAAAATACCATCGACTATATCCCATCATCTTGTTTAAATTCCGAACACTGATTCCATGGATAATACAGTTACTCGAAAAACCTTTTATAAGCGGCTATATCTTAGCCAAATCCCTGACGTGATGGCTCATCCAGCCATTTTTTAAATGTTGGTATCGCGCCAGTGGTAAGTTGTCCTTTTACACAGTGACCTTCGAAATTTGGATTCTCGCCAAGGCTAACATGACTTTGACCTGGTTAAATATTGGCCAAAGTAAATTTTGGCTTGGTATTTTACTTTCGATGCCACTACGTTATGCCAAATATGGGCCATTACTGTTAGTTTATTAACAGAGATTTATTTCTGTGGCCTGTTTATGCGGCCTTTGTCATTTTATATGAATTGAGATCAAGTTGACTTCTCCTTGCTTATGGAAAAAGCTTCAAATTGCTTATGGTAAAATATAAGCTATAAAAATGAAAAATTGATGTTCAAACATTTCGTAATTTTACAGCTTGTAAATCACACACACACACACTCAAACGCGGACACACGACCACACTTTACTTGACTTTTGTTTTTATTTATGATATTTTATAAGAATTTCATATACATTTTAATATAACTAGGATTTAATAAAAAAAATACTAAGCTATAGACGAGCGGAGTCTCCAAATACAGACACCATTTACTTATATTAAGGATTACATCAAATTATAATTATTTTACAGTTAAAATAAATAATCAATTATCACTACTATTCCCTTACTCTTACTCTCAGTAATTTCATTAGCTGTCATTTAACCCTGCTAAAGTCTAGATCACGTACTTTATGGAAAACTTGGTACACTCGTAAACAACTCTAAGTCAAGTCAGGTCATTCGCCGCGATTAATTAGCCGTACAGACTTTATTCACTTTTTACGATCTAGCTAGTGCACCCTCCTAAGGGATACCAACGGTCAAGGAAAACGGACTTTATCCGCGTGGAGTAAGATACTGTTTCGGATGACTTCAGTTTATTCATACATTTATCAGGTAAGGTGTTCGTACTAACATGAGATCAAGTAGTCTAGAATGTTAACGGTTAATTAGCTTTAGGTTATCGTATAAGACTTTGGATAAAAAAGAAGACAACAATTATTATTCCTTATTATAGTTTTTAGTATGGTGTTTTTAAGGACAAGGTTTTAAAACTTAATCAGTGCAAAGTGCCTAATTTTAAAGTTTTAATAATAATCGTTTAGCAAGAATAAATTAAATAATTCACAACCAGCTCAATTAAATTTATAAATTACCTCAATTTTTTTTTGTTACTTTAGTTTCAAAATTTTTCGGTACACTTTTTCTGAGTGCTCATGGCTTTTCGCAACTTAACTCCCAGCCTTTATTTGTTTCAATATTATTGTTAAGGCGGGTTAGTGGGCCAAACCCACTAACCCGCCTTACTTAAACTATAACTCTTTTGTACTCGGCCTGTTTTATTCATCATTAATAATAAATTATAATATCCTTATTATTGTAGAATAATAAGGATTTTTATAATTTATTATTACACATTTTATGTCAAAATTTTAAAACCCATGCCAGGCCTTAGAAGCTGTAAAAAAGTGTTTACGACATGACCAGTAAACACCCATGGTCCCGACGTTGCGTCGTAAACGACACGCGCCTTTCACAACAGACCTCCATTGAGATCCCTAGACTTTGCTTCAGAGCACAGAAAATGGCCGGCATTATGTAGTGCTGCGGCTTATAATTAGTTTTCTTGGATTTATTTAAAAATGTATTTTATGACACTAAACCATAGACAAACAGTTGAGCACGCTCTCGTCCTCCGTCCCCTGGAGATCTTTTTCTTGACATCTGGAATAGCGTTTAAATCACATGTCTTTATTAAAAATATTCTGTTTATTGTCGTTTCTTAATGCATTTCTTATGAATTATAATAATAAAGTTCTTTTGCTTTATCATGAAACATTTTTTTAATATAAATATGTATAATTTACCTGTATTTGATAAGCTCTTTCGCATTCCTATCCTCAAATTAATTCATTTAAATATGTGTGAATAAAAAGCCACAATTTTTTCAACTTTGTTTTTTAAAATTTATAAAAAAATATATTAAATCTCAATATCGTTTTTCAAGAGCTACACATTGATACCCCACCCCACACGGGACGGGTTCGGTAAAAAAAAATTTTTGAGTTTCAGTTTAATGTAACCCCAAAATATATTATTATTTTTCAAGTTTCTTGTCAAAACCTAATAGCGGTTACAGACAGAATACACATACTTACAAAGTTTGAATAGTGTAGTGCTTATAGTTTCGGAGAAAAGGATGAGACACATGCGGACGGACGGACAGACAAAGTTGACGAATCTATAAGGGTTCCATTCTTTGCCATTTGGCTACGGAACCCTAAAAACCAATCCCTTACATGTAGAATAGAGAACAGTATGTACGATTTCTGAGCTTTACTAATTAGAGGGGCATTTGTATCACAGCTGCTTCTGACGGTTTTTATATACTGCTAATTGAATTCCTTTACTTATTAAAACCTAGTAAGGTTAAGGTATGCATAGAGAGATAGGGAGAATACTACCATATTCGCAATTTAAAAAAAAACAAAGTGAAGTTTGCATTTCTAAAAATAAAAATTTGAGTATCAATAATTTTTTTCTCGCAATAAAATTTGTCCTCTTTCGTCTTTTATCAGGGGCCTTGTAAAGATATCTTGACCACATCAAATTTAGGTCTTGCCTCTCCACTGCCTAAATTGACAACACCGGTAAAATAAAGAGATGCAAAATGACTTATGAGTCTTATGACACTATGTGTAGTATCTATGCACGTTAGTGTTACTCAATCCAGCTGAAAGCACTCTCCACCGATTACCCGAATACGCTTTTAAAGCAAATTGCACCAACCTTAAAAGAGCCTTTGAAAAATATGATGCACCCTGATCCGATTATAGACTTTACGATTACTGAATTCGATTATTGGATAAGTTATGGATGGAAAGTAAGCTTAATCAAATTCTGGCAGAACGCTTAAGGAAATAATTTTTCAATAACAGGGTTAATAGCTGATGATTTAGTGCGTTCGGTAGACGATTACAAAAATCAATAAATTAACGCAACGGTCGATTTTCGGGTGGGTGTACAAAAATAAAAACAATTCCGTCTGTCTTCGGAAGACACGTTAAGCAGTTGCCAAAATAGTATACACAGATTTGTCACTTACCATCAGGTAAGCGAACTAGTCGCCATTCAGTTCAAAATAAAATACTTTTACCACTCAGTTAAAGCTGTATTTGAATTTTTATTTGTGACCATCGCAAGCTTTCATAAAGTCTATTCCCCATTTCATAAATCCTAAAAATCCAGCCCCATTCAGTTACATGTTAAGCCCGGCTCAGACCCCGCTGTCCATAGTTTCAATAATAGTAACACACGCAAGACAAAAGCAAACTCAGGCTAACACGGGTTCTCACTTGAGTGTTTAATCGGCCGTTCGATCGGCTCACTTTCGCTACGATTTAGACTAAACGTTTATTGTAAAATAGCTTTTGTGTTGACTGCACAAGATTTAAATAAGAACATTGTCTTAACTTAATTCGTATTTCAAGTCAGCTATCAAAATCACAGTTTTTTTATTCTTTAACAGGTTTTCAACGAAGATATTAAATACATTGTGATTTTTTATGATAGAAACATGACAAGCATTTAATAATATATAAAATAATAATACTATTAAAGGTTTTTGTAATAAAGTATTCTAATAGTTCATTAAACGATAACATATTTTGTATACATTATAGACTTCATCAAACTTTTGACATTTGTAATGATACAACGAAAGCTTTCATAAAGACTTTGACGATGAAAAGGCAATTAAATATTACCATACCACTATATCACAACAAAGTATTAAATGCATTAAGTTAATCCATAGATAAAACATTCTAATTTAATTGCTTTACAAACAACAAAGCCCGGTTCATTGTGCTTCGACAATACGGGATAAAGGTAATTGTCCCGAAAATCGAACTTTCGAAAACCACCCCAGACAAACTGTTAAATAGGCGGCAAATGGGCTTATTTAAACTCTCCAAAGAACTTCACTGAGAGCCGCTACACCTGTTTCATCTCGTTAAAAATAGCTATCAAATGTTACCCAGTACGAACCAACTTGCCACATAAAAAATTCAATAACGACCAGCCGTTTGAACGCTTCCCGCGACATTCTCTGTTTGACAAACCTTTAAAATGCTTAATGGAAATACCGTTGACGTGAATAAATCGTAACTGTACGCCACAAGAGTCAGCATTGCAGTATATTCAATCAAATGCATAACATTTTTATAGCGATAACGGTAGATCTTTAGTAGTTTATTTCAGTGATATAGTTAGTATAAATGGAATCAATATAAAAGAACACAATTGCGGTTACAGACTGTTAAGTGTGTAAATGTGCATGGAATCGTATAAACTGTTCTTTAATGTCTTAATAGGCACACATCAATACAGTACGCTCAATGAAAGATGTAGCCGTAAATACCGATAGTAGTCAAACCGTTATTCATTCGTTTCCAGTCGTTTTTGATTATGATTCAGTTAATTTTAATTTTAAATATTAATGAGAGGTACAACGTTAAACTTCGACTTTACACTTTTAAACCTAACGCTTTAACCATTTGAACGCCAGTAATCTAGACACAATAGAAAAGCTATTGATTCTAACGCCTAAAGATGTCATTGGCGTTCAAAGTGTTAATTATACGCATAAATGTAAACACTATCGTGTTTTATAGTGATAATAATAATAAATATCCACTGACATTCACACAGCGCCATCTAGCCCCAAGTTAAGCGTGAAGCCTGTATTATAGTACTTAATAACGGATAAACATACTTATATATATATTTTTAAATACATACACATTATACATAAAATCAAGAAGACACCCAGACCATTACAAACAGACATGTTCATGCACACAAATGTTTGTACTGCCAGGGGATTGAACCTGGAACCGGAACCCTTGGTGTTGCAGTCGACGTCTCCACCGCAACACCAAATGGGTCGTCAATGTCATAGTGGCCACTCTACACAGATACTTAATATATGATTGTTGGTCTTAGAGGTTGTCATCAATTGATGACTAAGCTAGCTAAGTTCTGATGTATTTCATTTCGGTTCAAATAACTTGAGTTTTCACTTCATGTATTGGCAACAGAATTAGCTAGTTGAAATGGCATCAAGCAGGACATACAAAGTACGAACCAATGGCCTAGACTAGCTACCGTTATGTTAAGAGAGACATTAGCTACGAACAAAACAAGCCGTCCACCTAACAGATTAGACTGCTCACTTGATTTGAAGGAATCAGTCGGAATGGACGTCACTAGGTTACTTTGTCCTACAGTGGACATACTAAAAGGCTGTAATTACGGTAATAATAGAAAAGAACAAAACGACGCGCGATAATCGAACGCTTCTAATTACTTTTAAGTCACCACATATATTTAAATATATTAGAGGTCTAAACAACGTAATTATTCCGATTTGATTTACGACATTGAGCCATAAAAAAAGTCGCAAAGGTCGTAATGGATCGTAAAATTACGCTTAGAGTTTTCGCTTTTGTTTCGCGAAACATGCTTAATAATCTGCATACTAAACATTCGGCAAGCCAACTTCAGGGTTAATCGAGTTCGTGAAGAGCAGCCTGCGTTTTATAACTCACAAGATGAGATTTTCAAGCCATGTTGTATACGGTTTGATTAACGGTGCTCGCCTTTTCTAATATACACGCTGTCGCAAGTTGATGACGTTTCATTATTTTATAAGATAATTTCATTTGTATCTTTAAATAAGCATTTTTTAATTAAAATCGCGTCGCAGGATAGGTCGCGTAGTGGATTGCACTTCATGGCAAGCAAAGCGAAGGATGTCCTCCGGCTTAATGCGTTAATAAAGACTTATTTATAATGAGACCGTAAACCACGAGAGCTACATACCGTAACTTATCTCGAAAATTAATTTCGCTTTGTCTGTACCTACGTAGCATTGTTGACCGAACTATTCCACAACAACGGAAGTTAGTTGGTGAATTTACGCGGTTTTGTGTGTTTTACCTTAATATCGCCGGTTTCGATGGAGGTGGATATTCCTAATTAATTTATAACAGGGCGCGGGAAACTTTGCGATGGGTGCCGTATTTTGGGGGATATTTAGTCGGCAAATCACAATTTCGCGGCACCATACATTCTCTACATTGGCGAACTACCTGTTCGTGTGAGTTATGCGTGTTATGTTCTATATATTGCAAAGTAGAATTTAAGCCAATACACCCTAAGCGATATATTATTACTGCTACATAGATATATTCGTGTTAATTATGAAACGATAGTGCCAATGAGTCGAGAAGGTTATCGAGTTGCGATCGTGAAAAGTAGTTTAGTGTTCTGCAGTTCGTGTTTCAAGATAAGGGCACTGTAGGTAGTAAAATTACCGCGTATCTGACCGGTAGTAAAAAAAACGCGTAGAATTGTTAACAAACAAACAGAATTCTCGATGTAACCCCACTTAGTACTAGGCACCCATCGATCCTACGTAATTAAATACGCTACCAAATTGACCGAGCATGATACATCAAACGGCATTGTTTATATTCCATTTTCGTAATTTAACCTTATTTTCGAGGCCTCTTTGCGCATAACTCTACAACAAACGCTATTTTCCAGGTAAGAGTGTCCCTTTAAAAGTACCGAGTTTTCTGTGCGTAAACGTACGTTTCGGGCGGTGTGTTTGTTTTTTTCTTAAAGATTTTATGTACACAATAAATACGCCTCAGCTTGCGCCCAATCACGGCCCCCCCTTCTCGGAGGCCCGGTCCTAAGTAAACTGGGACCCGGCTGAAAGCCCCTGACGAGAACTGATAACAACGGGACCAATATGAACGGGTGGTTTTTTGAAAATACACAAAATAACGAGGCATAACTTGTAAGAGAGAACCGATAATATTGTTTGGTTTATGTAACGACGAATGCTTGAGGTCTCGTTTGGTAGGATCTGATGGTAAATTGATTGGAAACTGTTTATTATTTGTTTACCTTGATTTTTGAGACAAGATAAAATGTTACCATTAATTGTATCATTGTAATTTGAAAAAAAACAGAAGTTGTGAGGGACCAACAATATACGTATATACGTCGATATTTTGTTAGTTTGTTCTTTTTCAATTCTTGGTCCGTAATGAAAATGGCAACAGTTAATTAAAATTCATTAAGCCTATCTGTACTTATTGTTCCTTTTTGTTTTTAAGTTGTCACCTATGTACGAAATAAATAAATAAAAATAAAATTCGTAGTCGTTTGGCAATAAATTCTGAAATGGGAAGTAAATTTTGAGTAGTATAATTTGCCTTGTTATTTAAGTTTTAATATTAGGTATTGAGCCGAATAATACGAAGTTTTCAGACGAAATGGCCAAATACCAAATAGTAGCCGAATACTCGTGGCATCTCTTAATGATATTTTATTCACTGCCAGATTTAGTAACCTAAGACTGAATTTATACAGCATCCGAATATGATTTTATTTACTTTATGTTCATGACAAAGTATCGAATACGAATATCTAGTAACTCGTTACACCACCAAACAGTCGCCATACACTAACTCGATCTTCAGCGGTCGCCTTCGATCCCAATACATTCATTTATTTATTTTGGCAGTTTCGCGATTGGTGGAATATTAAAGGCCCGGATTCCATTATCCCCGGAGATCCCGGGCTCCTTAGGGACGCTAAAGAAATACACGAAAAGAAATCACTGGTATCCGAACTTGTTCGCGATGATAATACGTAGAGTACTTACTTCAATATTATTTTAACGTCAGAAGAGTACAATGAATAATGTATACGTGAGTTGGTATATACATTTGAGTATGTTTGAGACGAATACTTTTTCATGGCAATTGTTTGATTCTTATTCTGAAACTGCCTATTTTCTGTCTTTCAAAATATAAACAAAACTAACCAATACTCAAACTGAAATCGTAAAAAATAAACAAGCCAAAATGTATACAACACTTAAATTAATAAAGGTAATGCACTAAGTTTTGGACCTCAATTTGAAATACCATTCTGTGCCAGATATCCCGGTTCTATGCTTTTCTCTTTCAAAAACCTTTCGCAAGTCCATCGAGAATTTAAATGACCTATTTATTAATTTAACATTTTGTGAACTATATATTTTTGTAATTGTTTGTATCGAAAACATAATTTTTTTCAGTGCGCATTGCGTTGCCCAAAATATCGTCTCACAATTAATGCAAACACACGCGCGTATTCGTAAAAACTGATGTCCACATAAACTTTTGTGAACTGCACCATTGAATTTTAGCTGAAACTGGCTATGTTAGCCATAAAGAGCAGCCGTGCGCGGTGCACCTATTTTTGCAACGTAATTTTGACTCTATGTCACCAGACCGGGCAACTAGATTACACGCACTTGATGCAAAAACGATTGTATTCTCACCATTATTCTCAGCCTAGAAGATAAATAAAAATTCACTGGCATACATACAGCGCCATCTAGCTCAAAACTAAGCATTAACCTGATAAATAGGTTCTAAAAACAACGGATAACATAAGTATATACTTTTGTAAATACATACATATTATAAAAACACCCAGACTATTACAAACAGACGTGTTCATGCACACAAATGATTGTACTGCCGGGAGTTCGAACCCGAACCCTTAGTGTAGTAGCCGACGTCTCGACCAGTACACCACATGGATCGTCAAAAAGACACGATCAACTGTTGGACTTCGATATTATCTTAGGGTGATAGTTCTTAACACCCAGCAATTCGCATGGGCCTACATAACCCACCGTTAAATACGGCCCTATCTTCCTTTACCCATTGCTTTGTATGAGGCTTATGTTCTGGGAATATATAGGCTGAATAATTGATATTGCGACTGTCTTTGTACTATATTAAGCCAAAGTATATATGTTAATTACTTACAATTGTCTTTAAATATTTATAATTAATTATTAATTTAACACTTTAAATATAAACATTCACAGACACTTCAAAAGAAGTATACTTCAATAAATGTTTTAACCGAATCCGAAGTAAGGTTGACGGTCGGAAGCAGTTTTCCAAGAAGGTGTTTATTCAAATATATATGCTCCTCGTAATCGAGTTCTTCGGGTTTGATAGAAAATAATTCTCAGTTGTCTTGAGGGATTTCCTGGAACAACACCAAGACACTATGGAATTACATGTAGAACTCTCGAGATAATGGTTTTTCTTTATCCCGTCAACAATCACCGAATACATATAACAAGCTTTTTTGCTTATAACCTGGTAGAAAAAATCATCAATTCAAATTGTTTAAATTATATAAAAAATAATCAATAATTTTGAGTATATCCGAGACTCCAAAGTAACGACTCACGTCTAGAAAAAAACATGTTTTGAATTCACGCTATTTAATCCCAAAAATTGATTTATCAATACGTATTTAAACAAGCAAAGATAATTTATATTAGAAACCAGCAAAAAAAAGGATTCCTCAAAATACTATATTAAATAAATCATACCAACCCCTAAAACCGCGTCAACGAGTAAGAAAGGGAACGAAATAAAACTATTGTACAAGTATTATTGGTAAATGGCTCTCTCCAGGGACGGGTGTTCTGAGTCTGATGTAATGGGAAAATTGACAAGGCTCGCCCAGCTAGTAGGGCTCCCGACGGAAGAAACCCGGATCACCGATTTGCTTTATTTTTATAACAAAGTCGAACGGGAGAAATAATGGTGGAACATTCTTTCCGAGACACGAGCGAAGCGCAAATTAAAACCGTCTGATTGGATCATACTTAGTCTTAGTAATAATTGAACCATACTGGGATTTGCTTATTTGGAGTCAACGACACTATAGCCTAAGTGGTCGTTGTTTGTCATAAATAAGGGTTATTATAACAAGACCTTTTTCAACATGAATACTCTTAACTTTTTATTCCGCTTTAGTTTACTTTGTTCTTTGTGCATCACTTCTTGTTGCCAGTTTTTATGCTCTCCATGAATTTTGAGAAAAAAATTATAGTAATTTTAAAATCTTACATACTTTTTATATATTATATTACTAGAAAATAATGATTAATAATACGAGAGAAACTTAAAATAAAATCCATTTTCTATAAGAGAATACAAATTGCATAATTAAAAAACAAAACACTCAAAAATGTATAGCCCATGTACTACGCAATGAAAATATGAATAGCGTCAGTTTTTTTTTTTAAATGGTGAATCCACAACATTCCATATGTAAGATTTCATAAAATCTCTTTGCTTTAAGGCTATATCAAATCTAATACCACAGAAACAAGAATATAACATAACCAACTCTGGCAGCGGAATTCTAAATGCTATCTCAAGAGTGAAGCTAATGTGAAAGCCTTTTCTTTCACTGAATTATGCAAATTTCATTTAAATAACTGACTTTGCAGATTTGCATACACGCTCGTGTGATACAGCGACACGGGTTTGCGTGTCAATCCCAGTGCTGCCACAAAACTAACCTTTACCCTTCCAGGAATATGGTTCTCACTCACTTGTCGTGTGCTCGCCATTTTTGCCATCTCAAATCCCATCGCAAGTGGGCGAGTTTTATGATAGTACTATTTTAAGGTTGGGGACACATTTAAAACTGGCTGGTTGTAAATGTGAAATAAATCCTGCCCGTAGCAATGTTAAATGGAAAACCGGGGTCAAGTTCCGCTCGGAAATTATTGGATTTGACGATAGTGCTAGAATTTTAAATGGAAGGTTTATGGGTTTGATTGAATATTTATCAACGTTTTTTATATATAAATTTTCCCCAAATTCATGCTAATAGAATTAAAAATTGGTTTCTTCAGATGCGTGCATTAATACCCCACCTCGAACAACTCATATTTGTATTTGATCAGTGACAGTTTGATTGAAATTTGATAGAATATTTATAGAATAATTATGTAAACGTAAAATTACGTATTTACATACTATAAAGTTAAGGCTGCGAACCGTATGTTTCAATAAGTATGAGAATGCATCCTATGATCGCTGTGCCGATTTGTAATTTTCGTAAAGATAATAAATAGTATGGAAATTTAAAATATGAACAAACCCTTGGTTTCCAAGTTCTAAATAATAAAACGTTTAATTAGTGTTTTACATATACATATAAAAGAAATCAATCATAAGTACTTAGACTAATTATATGAAGATAAACAATCTAACGATAGGTGCAATAAACACAGAAACAAAACTATGGTCAATCCTTGTTGTTGCATTAGTCTTCTGCTGAAAACGTTATGCTGCATGCCCAGTTTGCCCAAGACTTGGCCTACACCCTACTATGCATACCATGCGCCCCTACTGCGTATGCTAGTTGGTGTGCGTGTTTCATTAAGCCATATCCGTGCAGGTGTTTATACGTGTATACCTTCGATAAATCGCACTGAGCTAATGCAATACTGACACTATGAAGTAATCTATGAATTGTAATTGCATACATTTATCACGAAGGTGGTAAAAAATGGCCGCACCATAGGCAATTAGAAATGAACGTATTGAGGAAATACACTGTAGTATATGAAATGCACTTAATTATGAACCTTACTTTATTACTAACCTAAGCGATACTGCAAAATATATCTTTGATTCTAATAAAGTACTTTGTTGTGTTTTATTAAAAAAGGTCGTATATGCAAGTTCATAAATACTGCCCGACAGCGATAAAACTCATTAAAAACAAATAGATATAAATAAATAAATATGCACTGACATTATATATATATATATATGAAAGCAGACGAGCTGGCGGCCTATCTGATGGAAAACGGTAACCGCCGCTCATGGACAACTGCAATGCTAAGGGCAAAGCCATGCCGCTGCCTATCAAGAGAAAAGGGCTCTCTTTAAACCTCGTTTGAAGAAGAATATGTCGTAGTTATTAGGGAACACCGAGGCTGGGAGGTCGTTCCATAATTTGCACGCACGCGGAAGGAACGATCGCTGGAAACGAAATGGATTTTTTGTAAATTCATAAATATTTTACATAGAAACAGCAAGACCATTACAAACAGACATGTTCATACACACAAATGTTTGTTTTGCCCGGGGATCGGATCCGGGACCCGGATCGACTCTTGGAGTAGTAGCCAAGGACTCGAGCATTACACCACATGAGTCGTTAAAACCGTCAAAAATATACTTTTAGTACTTAATAAAAGCCGCCAACCATTTTTTTCTGAGTGTAAGAGATTACAATATGGAGCTACAAGATTGAAGGCAACCATATCAAACGCTATTGCATAATTAAGATAGTACAATTTCCTAACCGACAATATTTACAAAACTGGTAAACGATTTTGGCTTTACGATCTTTGCATTAAAAGTTCTTATTCTACTTAACCTTAAAATTTACATAATATTTATGTTTACTATTCTAGGTGATTCCATGAAAAACAGAATTGTTTCGTTAGAAATTATTTCCATAGCTAGACGTTAGTTTCAGTGCCTTTGTCTTTGAAGTTAATAACGCGAGTTTATACCCTAGAGACTGCTTACTCGAAATAAAATGTTAAGGTTAAAATACTAGTCCCTTTACAGCACAAACATATTTAAAATATTTCTAGAAATGTATTAGAAAGCAAAATAGTTAAGAGTAATGAAGGATTAATTCAGTGTTGTGCCTCCATATATGCAAATAAGCAGTGCATACTTCGTGGTTATGACAACCCGGATTATCGTCAGCATAATAATATTTTATAATCCCTCTTTATTTACCATGTAGTTTTAAACTGTAAGTGATGCAAGCCAAACAGTAAACAAACCTAACCTTAATTTTCTAGATTTGTTTAGATTCAAATGTTTTAACGATTAGTGATAATTTTGCATACCCTCATCATGATCTCAGTGCACGCTACTGGATGAATTCATATGTGAGAGAAAAGTAAGCATTATTTCATCTCAGACAGAATGTGGTATCGGTACTGAATTTTGTAGCAACATGTTGTTGATTCTGCTTTTATTTTCAGATGTGTACTGATCCGACTTTTAAATGCATCGAATCTTATTACGGCTGGAGTTCAAATAAGCAGGCCGATCGCGCTTAATTTTGACAGCTATAACGTAACTTCATTTGGACCGAAATATAAGTTTTTGGTCAATTTCATATCCCACTTATCATTTGACAGCTAGTTCAGACGAAATTGAACTTTAACCTTATGGCAATACCGAATATCGAAAATGTCAACTATAACAGGATCGGAAGGATATCGTAACTAAACCCATATTATAATCGAAACGTTTCGTATTAAAATAACGGATCCGCCTGCTGGCTTGTCCAAATAAAACTTACTTACTACGTTACTAACTGTAGACCAGAAACTAAGTATTAGCATAACCTCCACGACGGTAGCGAAACAACGAAGCCGTACATATTTACTGATATGTAGAATTTGTTGAAGTAAGAGTCGGTAGAGTTAGGCCATGTAGACTCAGAAGCGCGGCTCTTCATGACATATGATATCTTTTTAAAAGTGCAAACCTTATGCGGTCCTCTTGGCAACGTTTTACATGAAATGTTTTTGAGGGGATTGAATTATTTGGGTTATTCTACGTATAATATATCAGTTTTTTACAGGATACATTTCGGTGAGTGTGCGATGGAATTACACGCGTTAATTCCACCAGCCCCTTTTCACCATCGGGATACAAGACGGAGGCGAGCGTTCCATCCTTACGTGGTAGACATTCCACACATCCGCACAGCCCGCTATGGTGCTTCGTTCTTAATGCGCACCGCAAAGGAATGGAATTCTTTGCCTCGTTATGTGTTCCCCGATCATCACAACCTGGCCGTCTTCAAGGCAAGAGTGAATAGGCTGTTTCTAGGCAGTCATGATCCATCCTCGGCCGCATCTTCACTTACCATCAGGTGAGATGGCGGTCAAATGTCTGCCTATAAAGGATAAAAAAAATAAATAAATAAATAGTTTGTTGTGAGAAAATAAAGAATATAATTATTCATAAGTAAAAATATATATAGTATACTAAGCACGTATAAACACGCCTTTTTATCTAAAGTACCTATTCCGATCCCCAATTTCAGAAAATACAACTTCACACATTATTTTGCAAGTTAATTTTACTTGTACCGAGAATTTAATTTACCCGAAGTTTCCGATGGTACTTCGCAATAAGATGTTGCTTTGTTTACTAACTCCAAACTTCAAATAGGCTCGCTTGAAATGAAAGCTCGTTAAGTTTGAAACTATATTTCGGGCATACTTTATCAGTATTGTTCGAGTTTGCAGACAAAGACGTTGAAACAATACCATATTTTGTACAACCATGTGTAAACTTGCCTATTGAATTCTTATGTCTAGATACTATGTAACTTAATATTTTTATAGCTATGGGGATATTAGGCCGCAACTCACCACGCGGGCTATTGGTGAGGTGCATACATTAATAGTTTTACTATAGATATACGTCCACGAAGTTCAAGCTAACATTTCAATGGAATCTATGATTTTAATATTGGAAAGCGATGATATGGTGACAATATTAAAGACTGTGATAAAAACACTACTCAGACTCGTTTATCTTTGTAACAATCCGTTTTAACTTTTATTAGAAGTTTTACATTACATCACAAATTACAGTAGGATACAGAAGGCACGTAGTAAATCACGCATTATTCTTATTATTAACAAAGTAACGATCCCACTTCACCAGATTTAGTTTACAAATTGTCATGGAGAATAGTGCAAAAAATTGTGCTTTTGCTTTTCAACTAAAACTTCTTTTCTGATATTCTCAATTGGTTTGGGTACTGTATAATTACGCATTTAAGTCTAATCCTAATTGTATTTAAACTCAATATCAGGAGCATTTTCGTTTTAACAATTGCTTTCTAACTTTAGTTAAATACGCTACAATTACTTTGAATTTCAGCCTATTGTTCAAAGGCACAAATGGGAAAACCTTTATATTAAAAACCGCTATAGAGCAGTTCAGGAAGGTCAATGCCCTACGTTAAAGACTGCTGATAATGATGATTTCTCGAAAATCATCTCTTAACACTTTTTTTGTATTAGTGTAATCTCTATAATTGATACAGATAGTACATAGGTAAGACGGTCAGTAACAGCAGAATTGTCGTTGTCTGGGGCTATCATTAAATCCTGATGAGAATAATAATAACATTAAAATATTAATTAATGATAACAGTAATTCATAGAAATTCGAAAAAATATTTTCATTATCATTAAAATCATATCTCTTAGAAAAAGCATACGACACTTCAAACGAGTTTTTTGATGATTAGTATGTAGTAGGTAGAATTTTTATTTGGTAGTTTGCGTTAGGTTGGGTACTATCATAATTTGTGAAACAAATATAGCTTGTTTTAGAGGCATTTAAGGTCAATAGGTTGTTATTTAGCCATTGAGAAATCTTGGCCAGCCCTTTTTCAGCAAATCTATGTACCTCGTAGAACCCCAGAAAACCAAGGCAGTATCATCTGCTTAAGAAAAAAGCTTACCAAATGGATTGTTAAATAGGTTTCAGCTATTTTTTGTTTAAACATAAATAGATAAACTTATGTATCTCTGTTATAAATAAAGTACTGTATGTCGCTCTCTTTTTTGCAGGGTGTGACGTGATCAATGTACCTACGGCTTTATTTATGTAACACCGATGCAATACCATGTGAGTAGCAAATAAATAAATAAAAAAACATGCTCGCCACTCAAGAACAAAACATCAATTATTTATCGTCATTAATATTTTTATTTGTATCATATGCAAAATATTAATAAATTCATTACCAGTAGACAATATTATATAATACTATAATATTGTCCACTGTGGTAATAAATATTAGCCAAACACTACAAAAGACATTTTGATTATAAAATAATTACAATTTTCTACGTTGGCTACACCGTAATTCGGTAGAAAATATAACTATATACTGGCAACAATTCCCTGTTAATTACAACCTTTCTAATCTCTTTGTAGGTCTGTCCTAAACAAATAGCTAACAATAGCTCGTTACGTAATAAACACAGTGAAGCTTCACTTTTGGCGGCGTGTGGGTAAAATTATTAAATGCTTGTTGCATACGCAATCACGCCCGGTGTTGCCAGGTGCGCGTTTATTACACCTGTTGCAAAATTATGTACAAAATTTGAAACTACTATGGAGTTTTGGTTAACATCAATCTTCGTAATTGTTCGGCGCACGTGATTGTTTAGTAAAATTGTAGAACCATTGTAGGTATTCATCATAATGCATTCAATGCTTACAATTTTTGCTTAACAAGGCTTTAGCTTTTCCGTCACCCATCTACCATTTTTTTAACCAAGTCCCCAGCGAATAGAAATAACCTTCTTGTTCATGTCAGTATTTCTTTAGTAAAAGTGATTGCATTTAAATTGGTTTATGCTACAAACAATATGTAAAAACCAAATACGTTATAGTAATTTTATATTGTAAGTCATTTAGCTCTAGATATACCGGTCCTCTGCTTTTTCATCCAGCTTCACAAATCGCCGCAACATTGAGATATAAAATATACGAGTATCTAGAATACGTGGTTTTTCATTTTGAGTCTAGCAACACCACTGAGCCTTGGGGAAGGACGCTCGGCGCTAATCCTATTTGGCCAGTAATCGACTTACTCGGTCGCAAAATTTAACAACATTTTGTTATGTGTGAGTAATTTAGATACATGAAGGCGTCAGGTGTTTTTATAGCGTCGATTCAGTTTGAGTGTGTGAATGCGAGTGTTCGTACAAAGCATTATATTCACTCACAGAGTGGTAAACTCGGTATTGACTCTTCTAGGTAGTTATCCATAGCAGTGTCAGATCATCATCATCATTAGCTAATTAAACGTCCCCACCGAGGGGCATGAGCCTACCCGTAAGGGTGTTTCGGCCTTAGTAGTCCACGCGGGCCCAGTGCGGATTGGACGACTTCACGCACAACCTTTGAATTTCTTCCTAGGCGTGCACAGGTTTCCTCACGTTGTTTTCCTTTACCATAAGAGCGTCAGATAACGTACATATATTTTTCGAAATTTGAAAACACATTGTTACGTGGCGGGATTTGAACCTCATCCCTCCCGGTAGGAGGGCAACAGTCCACACCATTGAGCCACCGACGGTCTATTTATATTTGAGTCCTGAGGTATGTTACCTCTTAGGTGATGGGCGTAGGGCAGTGTTGACTGAAAATCCTAACATCCCTTTTCTTTAAAAATTAATTACAAAAAGAAGAGTAATTTACTTATCTTAGGGCCAGATAAGCATACTGTGCAAATATTAGTGGATATTTATTTATTTTATCATTACCTTTCAGTAGCATTATTTATGATAATAAAAAATTAAATAATATCGCCGATTGAAAAGCTTACAAACATACAAGAAAACAAATCTCTACCCAATAATATATGAGAGAATATATATGAACAACCCCACGATTAGCTAACAGAATATGGACGATCCAAGAGGAAGGTAGCCGACTGTGATTAAGCGACAGCAGTATGAATGATGGAGGTACACAATTAGCCGTGGACCATTACTCAACCTCATACCAAGGGAACTGATTTGCTACGAGCGTTTTTCTGTACTCCAAATCGTAAAGATGCCGCACTAGGAATTCAAAGCCTGTGTACATTAAGGGATTTAAAATTTGTTGAAAGGCAACTAAATTTGTTGAAGTTTACAGTGACATTCATATTTAATATATTAATACATTGACCTGGTAGTTAGCCACTACACGACAACTTGTATGGGTTGTGCTGTAATGGTTAAGAATAGTGTACTACTTAACCAAGGGATCCGAATAAACTTTCTATTCCTACAGTACAAATATTTGTGAGCATGAACTAAAGTTTGTTGTCCGGTCTGGGTTTTTCCTATTTATTATTTATATACTTACTATATTAGGTTTTCGTAATTTGCACATATTATATGATGATAAGTTTTCTCAGTCTGCACACGATAATTGCAATTATTCATTTTATATTCAAATGGTTTTGATTCAACGTGTAGATATTTACAAAAATATATAACGAAGTTTGTTCCATACTACAAGCTTCTTACTGACAACGGAACAACGTATTACAAGCAACCACTTACAGATTTCTAGAAACTTCGCATTTAGCTCCAACTTGCCCAGTGTGAATTTACCTGAAATCAAAAGAATTGGTTAGCAGTGATTGAGGCATCCATCTTAATTATCTAAGCAGTTGAGGCTTCCGAAAATTTCGCGTAACAGAAATAACGCGGGAACCTTTTTATCCGGTAAAGAATTCGCGTTCCCTTGGGAACCGTAACTCCAGGAATCCAAGGATGACGCCCGCGGCGCCATATAACACACATGAAGTATATTTTAGCTGCATGCAAATATATCAGTTATTTTAGTATCGAATAAATATAGGGCAGTCAAGGGATGGGAACATCGTATCTTTTGTTTAACAATCAGTTTGATGTAAGTAAACTCTTATAAAAACTGAAAATCATACTAAAAAGCTTAAACTTGGTGAAGAAAAATGGTGTCACATACGGACATACAGACATGACTATTTCTTAAGTTATGTTTTATAAGGTTCAAATATTTAGTACATGTACATGTTTTCAAATATAAAAACCAATGTCGGAAAAAAGTACTCTAACGTACTAAAATTTGAAAAGTCGCCATTCGGAAAGTCACTATACCACTCAACTTTCCGCCTTCAGTCTACGTTTCGTATCTGTTACCGCCCAAGTGGGCCCTTCAAAATATACAAAAAGCATATACGTATACACCGCTACCCGAACACCATTCACTCCATAAATCAACGTGGGTAGTTGCCAATTAATCACCGCTGCGTTTGTTTTGAGTCTTCGCTATGGGCTCGGCTCGGGTTTTTTTTCATCGTGTATTTTTGATTAATTCCCGGCGAAAATTTTGCTCGGGCACAGCAACCAGTGCTTTTATTGCGCTCAAAGCTTTTTGGCTACACTGATCGGTGATCGAAACTAGAAATGGATGCGTGGAAGCGTATAAACATGATATCGAAAAGTTGGTTTTATAAAGTTACAACCTATATCATATAGATAAAAATTTATTGAACTTGTCTTAAAAATAAAATAAAAACACGTTAATAAAGTTTGTACTTCAAAATGGCGGCTTTATCGCTAATGAGCAATCTCTTACTGTCAAACTATATGAATTATGTATGTGTTTACAAAAAAAGTAAATAAGTATGTTTATTCGTTGTTTGGAACTAATATTACAGGCTAACGCTTAGTTTGGGGCTGGATGGCGCTGTGTAAATAATAGTAGAGAAGTAGATCAGTTTAAGGGAAAATATTACAAGGTAAAGTTAAACAGATCACACACTAACGCATCATCATCGGCTCATTACACGTCCCCACCGAGGGGCACGAGCCTACCCGTATAGGGTGATTAGGTCTTAGTCGTCCACGTGAGAGCCATCTGCGCTCGCCAATTGTCCGGTGAAGCTGTGAAGGCCACCTGCGGCCAACAGTGATAAGTCGTTCGAGTTAGAAATTATAAAACTTACGATAAGCTATAAATGCCGTGAATTACTAAACTTTTTAATTTATAAAGGAAGAGCTGCGGAAAAAGCACCTTGCGAACATTTTATATAATCCCCCGCTATTAGCTTTGGCTTTTTGTAAATATAACAAGCAAGGAAAACCCTTGCCGATTTCCCGCAAAATATTGCTCTACCTGTCACGATTACAGATTACGGATTGATCAAGCGTTATTTCTTCATAAGGTGTGTCTCAATAAATTCTACAAAGAAAATTGTCCCTTTTAACAGAAGACATAAGATCGCTTTTCACTGTTCCCTCGTGAAATCCTAACCGTAACAATCAAAACTAAGGTTCGTTGACTCGATAAAAACAATTTGTTAGTTATTTCTTATAACAAACTACATGCAGTTTCATTTTCTTTCCATGGGTTTAATATTGACTATCAAGGTTATACACGTGGGCGTCTTTGTCAAATTTTAAGTACGAGTTTAAATTATCGACTAAGTAATATAGTCAGAAAATGATAAGATTGTGGAATATAGATATTAATTAGATGATAAATCATCATCATCAGCTCATTAAACGTCCCCACCGAGGGGCACGAGCCTACCCGTATAGGGTGATTAGGCCTTAGTCGTCCACGCGAGCCCAGTGCGGATTGGACGACTTCACACACAACCTTCGAATCTCTTCGCAGGCGTGCATGAAGGTTTCCTCACGATGTTTTCCTTCACCGTAAGAGCATCGGATAACGTACATATATTTTTCGAAAATTCGAAAATACATTGGTACGTGTCGGGATTTGAACCTCAGCCTCCCGGTAGGAAGGCGACAGTCCACACCACTGAGCCACCGACGCTCTATATTATGATAAATAAGCATCCGTAATATTTATTAAGTAAAATCATAGTAAAATAGCTAATGTTTGTCATGTTTTTTTTTCTATAAACAAACGAGCATAGGTCACAAGTGGTTAAATACATCGCTATGACTAGAGGTTCCAGAAATGCAAACAAAAAGGTATTTAAAGTGGAAATTTATTGTAGGATAATTTTTGGATAATGACAGTCAAAGGAACGTTTTGATCGCAGTACCCATCTTGTGAAAAGTTAAAAGGGTTTGAAAGGTTTTTTGTAACCCTTTCATATATTTTTCTATAATTTGGATAATGGTGACAATAATGACAACATTTAACTCAGCCTCAGACTGCGGTTTATAAAGATATAAATCATCATCATCATCAGCCTATAACAACTACAGCAGGACACCCACACAGTATGTTAGGAGTTTGGGCCGTTACCCTCCAAGCAAGCCCAGTGCAGAAAATACAAATCTATCACTCAAAGTATACGTATTAAAATGCCTTGAGCGTCTGTGGCGTCCTAACATGTAACCTATTTATTAACGCTTCGATGACCTGATCTCGGCCCTAACTTCAAGCAAAATCATGATCCCTATTTCCAACACCGCAGTAATGTAATCACACTGTGTGCGCTCGAAAATGAAGTAAATTTGAACTGAGAATTAAAAAGAAGGTTTTTTAGCTTCCTGTGTTGGAATAGAACGAGTATACTTGAGATTTTTTTGCGGCTGTTTAGTTAGGTTAAGCTTTTAAGGAATCTGAAACTCGAATTAATGTTTTAAAAGTAGAGATAAAGTTGGTAAAGGTTGCGGATAGCTCATGGATGTTGAATGATCGGAATCGGTCCACGTCTTTGGGGAGGTCATTGTTCATCAGTAGACTTAGCCTGCTATGATGATGCTCAATTTGAATGATACAATATTAATGGTCTATTTATTTACCCAAGTCCAGCAGTGAACTGCGATAGGTTGAAGAGATTAATTTAACTTTGGCAATCAATGTATAATATTATGTAATATATTTAATATAACGTAATGGATAATATGTTAAAATTTTTGTTTCCTTCTCTTTATTTTGGTACAATCTCAGCCAATAGTTCTCCTAAGCAACTCACAGTTTAGATTTTGAATCCTCGATGCCTAGTAAAAGCAAGAATCTAAACCGACACTCATACCACTGGACCACAGTGGCACTTATCATAAACTAGTTTTTGCCAGAAGCTTCGCTTGCATACAGACTTTTCACTAATTAATTTGACAAAACTGAAACACGTTTTCATTATTTCTAATAAAGAGTAATAAATTTGAAGTTAACCTATTGACCGCCAGGAATCAAAACATAAAATAAAATCTATTTTTTGTATTGTTCTGCCCCTACAAAAGTTAAACACCTATTTTGCACCCTTCGAGGTTAAATATCACAAAATCCATTCTAGTAACTAGCCTACACTAGAAAGTAAATCTGCTGTCCAAATTTAGTAGCCATAGCTTTGGTAAATTCGGCTCTGTGTTGGTGAATCATTTATGGACTATTGTTTACACGACTCTCATAGACGATGCCTTGAACATTGAATCTATGCTGTTCTATTCGCTAAACAATATATTGTTGTGAGCTACTCCAAAATTCAGACTTGGTTTGCCTTAGAAATCCTCGCATACCCATTACTCCAATTTCCATTCCTGCCATAGATCAGTATGCAAATCCACCTCCCCACCGCTTTGTGCACAGAACGTAAAGCAGATTTGCGTATTTATGTTGACTTGCACATCAACATGTGATTAATAAATAAATATCCATAGGCATTCACACAACGTCAGCCCTTAGAATAAAAATAAGAAGAATACTTTATTTCGAAATTCTTATTTAAGAAAGGTCAGTTTATAGTTGTGTAACGTAGAAATCAGCTATTACACGAGTTTCAGTTTCGATACTGTACAGTACAAACATTTGTGTGCATGAACTTGTCTGGGTGTTTCAAACAAAAAATATACTTTGCTTTTTGTAAAACCAGTAATTCTAAATTATATCTTTTGAAAACATGTCCGGGCCCTGTACTCTTTATTTGTGCTTCTTTCTTTCTTTGAACATATGTTGCTCATGTAAACCTTTACCTACCTCTTCAAGGCTGCTATGACATGCACCAATTTATGTTTTTGAAAAACCAGTTTATATCAATATTACAAAATATTTATGACTTTTGTATATCAAAAACCATCAATATGTAATACAATGACAGTAATCTGTTTGTTTACCATTAAAAAATTTAAAATATTTTGAAAACATGTCCTGGGGTAACCGCCATCTCTTAATGCAATAATATTACTTCGCATTTTCTGGTACAAAAATGCTGACGTACCATTATAGTAATACTGTTTTAAGAGATGGCGGTAACACCCCTAGACTCTGTTCAACTTTTATTTTGTGCTTCTTTCTTTTAATATAGGGACCAACATATCGCCGGCCCTCGACATCGTATGTCAATATGCCAATTTCGCCGGACGTAAATCAGCCGCCTTATCTCGAGCGGGTAATTAATGAACGGGACAAACAACTTCCTTTTACGCTTGAAGAATGCTTGCGGGGTCATCGCGTTGTTCGTAATCCACTACGTCTTCGACGTCAATTACTATCTACAAAATGTTACGCGGTAATGTACGATGCTTAACATTTTATTTTGTAAATATCAAGCTGCCGTAAATATATTGGCTCAGAATATCCAAAATCAGCATTTTCTCTACTTATATAACAACACTATATAAAAATGCTCAACTTTGAGATCTAACAGAGCCTCTGCAATAGCGCGTGATACCCTCAGTGGCAAAAACTTGAAACAAAATATGGTTGAGGGTAACCGATCAACCTGCATTGAGCCCACTTTTTGAGTTACAACCCAATGTACTCATATCCATGTTGTGTAGAGAGTTATGTGACTGCTGTGGAACGTTATAGGTTTCATATCAAAGCGTAACTTTGCATAGACTACAACCAAATACCAATGTTGTAGTTAAAGGTAAAACTTTCTGTGGGATTCATTCATTTCTGTTCAAATCCCGCCACGTACCAATGCGTTTTCGAAATTCAAAGGTTGTGCGTCGTTGTTGCCTACGAAGAGATTCAAAGGTTGTGCGTCGGAAGGAAGTCGTCCAATCCGCACTGGGCCCGCGTGGACGACTAAGGCCAATACTACCTTTACGGGTAGGCTCGTGCCCCTCAGTGGGGACGTATGATGAGCTGAGATAACTATGATTTTTACAACATACTATTTGACAGCACTAAAATTTTGATTGTACTCCAATTTAAACAAATTCTCTTTTTAAAATAAAGTCCAGTAAACTCGACTTTCAACTGAGCATCTCAAGATTAAGCGCCTTCAAATTGGATTTAGCCGTACATTCTTTTATATTATAACTAGAGAGCAAGCAAAGAAGCCTTTTAATCAAAGTAAACTAAAATGCGAGTGAAAAGTTGAGAGCACGCAGACCTTTAATCAACGATTACGTAATAGTTCATTTTGCGATAGTTCGTCGACTACTAAGTAAATTAACTCTCAGAGCGGGCTGTGAAAAGCAAGTCCATTAATAAAGTATATTTTTTTGCAGGAAGTGATCATTTGATTTCGTAGTGTCACAGGAAATACAATGAATAAAATAAAAAATAGTTATCGGCGTTAAACCAATTCATAAATTGTGTCATGTCTTCTGCGGGGGTTCGTACCTCCAATCAGCCTATGTCCTCCGGTAGGGCACAGGCTTCTCGACACTAGTCAGCTATGGGGAGATTGGGCCGTAGCCACTACCCACCACGCGGGCCATATACAGTTTGATGGGTGACGCTCAAGCTTGACTTGAATTAAAAATTTGTCTCAATTCTACAAATGTTTGACATTAAGACACTATTCAGCCCAACTGTAAATTTGGTATTCCGGTACAACTTTAATGTAAATGGCTAAAAAAGGTAATTATATAGAAGAAATAGCTGTTCCCCGCGGTATTACCTGCGATCACGTTAAAGCACTTCGAGGATGAAGAACTTCAAACTGGTGATATTTTTTCGCTCGTGTCTAGTTTTCAAACTCAAAACATGTAAAATATAGCCTACACAGAACTTTCAATTTTAGGCGTTTTAAATGTTTAAAACCAAAAAAATATATAACTCCTCCTAACACCACTTATTTAAAAGATAACATTTTAATAAAGCACAAATTAAATCTTGTGTAGTCAATAGAAATAGTTAGAAATAAATAATATCTATTTACGCCTAAAAAGTTCGATTAAATCGTTTGGCATTTGAAAGGTTAGTGATTGCTATCAGTTAAGGGAAATTCCAATTATCGTTTGAATAGTGCCTGAAATTGATGATTAATTTGCGAAAAGCCAACCTATTGCGAATAGCCAAGCTATTTTCGTAAATTCATACGAAAATACGGTTGGCTATTCAACACACTTTTAAATTTAAATTATTAACTTAAGCGTATGTAGAAAAAATACAGAGAATTTAAAATCAGAGTCTGCGTCCAATTGAAAACACTATTAAGAAAGATGTATTTCTCGTAGACTCTTTATTTAAAAAACTTTAAATGAGTCCATTATATTTAACAAACAAATATCTTCTTATTTTATTAGCATTTACATGATTTATATTAGTGACAAACAATCTCTTAAGACCGAACGGTCACTTAGTGGATTGAAAAAGTATCAAATAATAAACAACCGAAGGAGGTAAGTTCCTTGTGTACACAAAGTACACTTTTACAAGTTTTATAAAGCAGCGTCAGCAACATGTGTAGGGTTGGCACATTTTATAAATCCGTTGTCGATTCTCCTTTTCATGTACCTTAAAAACACAAAATGATGGATATGAAAGTAGATGTAGAAAAAACGAAAATTATGGGTTTTGATAGAGACGAAGCTATGTCTGATTGCGAGACAACGATTGAAAGCAAGAAAGTTGAACAAGTAAAAGAGTTTGTATATCTGGGTAGCGTATTTACAAGAGATGATAAGTGTGAAAAAGAAATTGAAAGCAGAGTTATGAAAGAGTTTCACCGAGCGATCAACAGCCTTGTATGCAGCCAAACCTAGACACAGGTACAAGGCAAGGATGGCTATATGTATGGTCATCCTTGCTTGGGTATGGCAGTTGAGTCTTCAATGGTACTTATTAAATGTAGGTTTAATAAATATCTGTGAATTGTAATGTATGCTATAGAAGAGCAGTTTCTCCTAAAACAAGTAACGACGTTTTACTAACAAGGAGACTCCAATACCGAATTTATGAAAACCTAGTTACCTATTTTTTTTATAATATTTTCCAAAAGGAAATGGTCAACCCTAGCCCGAGAGCTGCCGCAGACTCGCGGGACCGATTCAGGGTTTTATGTTCGCGCCTTTAAAGAGATTTTTTACAAAGTATGCATACGAGAATGGTGCAATTTATTCACGATGTCATTGAACTTACACGTGGATATCCCGCAATCTGAACTGCCTCCGTGGTGTAGTCTGATCTTTCCTTGCAATTTTTTTTGGTCTCGAATCTCACGGAGAAAACGCATTTTGAAATTCCCTTGTGCGTTTTCCACCACATGGTTAGTATACTACTGAAGTATCTACTTCAAACGGAATCATCTGATTGCTTAAAAGAAAAATGACATGTTCAGCCGTTGTTTAGTAGTTACTTGTGTTACGAGTACTAGGTACTTTAGCAGACCTAATACCCTAATTTGTAATCTATAAAACCTTATATCATCAGCATCCTATAAGCTCATTTCTGATCGCATAGGAAATCGCCAACCATAGCCCTCTTCATCCAATCCAATATTCTAGTTATTATAATCTAATAATATGTTACATATATTTTATCACAAGATACAAATTGAATTGCATTGTGCTAATCCGTTGAGCGTAATGGATTCGTTAATGCATATGCAATTACTATATTATGCCGTATAGTGGACAGCTTTATAATAATACAATGTGTGCACTACCGAACGTAAGGTAAACATGGACTGTTACAAATGTTTAATATTTAGGTAAATATTCTCCGATTTTGTTGACAAACTGTTTTGTTTGTACTGCATGCGATGGTGGCACAGGCTTTGTTTATCACGCCAGTCGATGTGTCACTATTGGTTAGTGCCGTTTGACAAACATTTACCGTTATACCTAAAAGTCATTATCATAATTACAGCTTAATATGTCCACTAGATTACTTCTTATCTTATCAAAGAGCCGAATACCAACTAAATTATATTTACCTTCTGAAATTGTATGTACCTCGACGAAGCACAATTTCCTTTTAATATCCCGGAACGAGCTAACATATAACTGTAATATATTCATGGCGAAATGATGAACGACAAGGGCCTTTGTAGGCCTCGAATCGTTTTATATCCATACATCATCAAAAGAAATACTTGTACATTTTGTATTGGTAGTTCATTGAAATTACCAGATATTTACATGAATAGACTACGTTACAATGTTGTTAATATTTGAGGATAAATTAACTATGCTTAACTTAGCCGTAAGAACGAGATCTAACATATCATAATCACATCATTGCAGCATAATAAACACTCCTACTTCAAAGCCAGAGCATTTAAAACATGTATTGATTAAAACAACACATCATCATTTCAGCTTTATAAGTCCACTGCTGAACGAAGGACGTAACAAACATAAAAGTAGCTAAAACAGTCACAGTAGTACAATAACATACATCAGACAGAATATTAAACACAGATAAAAATATAGGCTTTCAAAACAAAAAAAAACATGAATGAACATTATTATAAATACAAAAATATGTTTAATTTTAAGAAAGGGCGAGAATGTGCGAAAATCAAAATAAATCTATGAAACTTCACAAGTTTTGTGTGTTGGGTTACCAAATAGGTCCTACCTCCAGCATATGCCACATAAAGCCATATATGTCTGATAAAGAGAAGGCCTTTTACCAGGCAGTGGTGGATATATTACCACCGTAATCTAAACTTCATTCACTCGCCGCGGATATCAAAACCTATGAATATAAAAAAAACTTATAAAAGCCGCTCCCGTGTTTTGAAAAATTGTCTATTCTAAGGTTTTAAACCTTAACTTGCTTAGTTAAAGTTGCCATTGTGTATTTTTTCATATATTTTTTTGCCAATACTCGGCAAGTAATGTTACTTTGGGCCTCGGAAGGTGTAGATTGCGACACCTTTCGATTTAAGGAATACAAATTCATAACTTATAGTAAATGAAGTAAAAGCAAATAAGAATTTAATAAACAATAATAAATATTCGTAGCCGAAATTTTTAGAGTTTAGCAACATGTGGTTGTAATGAAACTAAGTGTAACAATGCTCTTAAAGCAGCGAAGTCTGAAAAAAATTGACATGTTAGGAACTAGTGGAGAAATGTCTGGCTAATCTAAGGTATTGCGGACCGCGAGATAGTAGAAGCCTTTTGAAGCCATATTCTTTGTTGAAATGGGGGCGCGTACCCAATTAAAGTTCGGTTAGTTGGAGAAGTTCGGGCAAAGAGCGAACTTATAACAAATAGTTCTACTTGCAACCAGTTGGTGAAGATAGATAAAAACTTACATTTAATAGAGGAATATGGCCTTAAAATGAATGAAAAAATATTTTTTTATTAAGTTCTTTTAATTATACGACGTGTTATTTCCATATTGAAATTTAAATAAATGTGCGTGTGAGATATCAATGATTTTTATTTAAAAGGCCTACGTATTTATGGAATATAAGAATGTTAATATGAATGACTAAGGTAACCTAAACGTTGTCAATTATTGTTTGCTTTACTACTACATAACATGAACTTCTGAATCGTTAGATTTCATTATGATTATCATATTTTAAAATTGTATCGTTAGCCATAATTAATATAGGGACTTTTTCAACGAGCAATATGCGGACAAATAACGTGAAAGCATTTTACAAACGAATCCAATAAAATTCTGTATTGATATTGGAACAAAGGGCACTGTTCTTATGTTTTCAATAAATCAAATATAAAGAGTTACAACAAATTAGAACATTTTCATACATATAAGTGGGTGTTTTATTAACGATTTCTACTTACTGATTAAACTAAAAAAAATAAAATAAGGTCGCTAGCGTTTGAATTCGGTTGTGATACTTTCTAACGTCTTTTCTTTTCCATACCTTTTATTATTAATAATTTATATTTAATATTTTTTTCACTATTTATTAAGATTTAATAATTTTATTATTATTAATTTATATTTAATACTTTATTATTAATTGCTGGTGATATTTAGCCGCTAGGCTAAGTTAGGTCCTACCACAGATTTCCCAATACAGGAGATGGGCAAGCCGCGTTTAAAGTGCGACAACTGTAAGCTCAACGAGCATACACTGGCTACCAGTTTACGCTCTGTGAGACGAGTCAAGACGCACGAATATTAGAAGAAATACCTTTTTTCCAAAATGTCATCCAGTGCAATTGTACATACCATCATCGCAATGAATCAGTAAATTTACCAAGAAATATAATAACTTTTCACAGGTAAGAACCGAAAAGAAATTGCGACACTGGGACTGCCTATAAACTTGGCGGCTTGTCCAGTCTAATATATTCTGATGTCTGTGAGCCGGACGAAATTCGGCGCGCTTTCATACAAATAATCGAATTAAACAGATCGCCTTTAACAATCTTGTGCAAAGAAAAAATACTACAAATGGGTCAAGGTTCGTTTACTTTAAAAATTTCAAAGAATATTTTTTGGGGAGATTTATGTAAAATGGTTTCAGATTTTTATTTACAATGTGGTGAAAAATCCTGAAAGAAATTATATGTAACAATGTGTGTGTTATGTAAAATGTAAGTACATAAGGTCGATGAATCGCTGTTTAGTATTATAGTACAAAATTCTTGCTTATATTGCTAGATAACGCCCTCCGGCCCAATGGATCCACTGGAATAGTGGCGGAGTCGGTGAGAAAGCGAAGGGCGGCATATTTGGAAGAATGGGGCAGACATGTGTTCAGTAGTGGACTGCAAGGATTGCACGAAGAGCCAATCGGAGAGCGCAATGTCTTTGGATATTTCTTTCAAAATGTAAACTCAATTTCAATGTTCAAAGTCTTTACAAGATAAATTTCATTCAAAAATCGACAAATTTCAATTGATAGTGAGCTTTCAAATCAAATTAAAATTTGTTACTGTATACCTTTACAGGTTACCAGCACAGTCATAGGCCTGACGTGAACTTATCAAGCTTTTAATGTCAAATTAGTGATGTTGAGCGACAACGTGACAAACAGTTTGACGTCTGTCAAATTATAATTCTATTTTTAAACGTAATGGCGCAGCAATTTTCATTCATAATGACGCCTTGTTAGGAAAGTACTTACTACAATACTATTAATCCTGTAGGCTTAGACCCACACAAACTTTATTTTGAAAGGTCAAATTTTAAATGTTAATACACTAGAATTTTTCTATATGACTGTACTGAATCCGTCAAAATAGGAATCCGTCCATTTGAGAATCCGACTAAGTGGGAATAAATGGCATCAGCCTATAGCGTCCGACTGCAGGGACAGGCCTTCCCACATCGCATAGCTAGGGAGAGTGTAACATACCATACGGGTTCCCAATTACGCCAATGATTCCCGGCGGCCTATGGGTTTTAACGACAATCGTCCTAAGATAGAAGCCGGGACCGACGTCAGTCGTACCCTCCGAAGCCAGAACCAAAGTAACAACTTGTTTTTTTAACTAACTTTTTTTTTCGAACAGACTACTGCTGTTGGCCGCAATAGCCTTTACAGCTTCACCTGGCAATTGGCGAGCGCAGATGGCTCTCAGCCTTAAATTGAATTCACCCTAATCGTGTAGTGTAAATGTTATTTCCGCATGTTATTGCTTTATCCAATATTTCCAATCTTTCGCGCACACTTCTCTTTATTACATTTACACCAACGGGCGCTTTATCGCAGATCTACGGTGCCAAATAATAACGGGATTCGGGAAATTTGCGTTTCACGCACCGTCCCCCGCCCCCTATCGCGCCCTTCGCGAAATAACAACGAAGCCATTCTTTTTTTTTTCAATACGACAATTGAATAAATCGCTTTGTCGTATCGGTTTTGTAGTATTTCCACGCGTCCTAGTTTTGCTGGGTTGCGTCCCGATTCCGGTTCAGACCGTGTTTACTCGGTACTCGGAGGAATCCATTTAGGAATTTTTTTACAATCTGTCATAAGTAAATAAAAATACACTGTGATGGTATTGGATTACTATTTTTGTTGATTTGATGCAATACTGAAACTAGTATCTTTCAGTATTGCATCAAGTCAACAAAAATAGTAATCCAATCCAAAAAAGAAAGAAAGAAAAATCATTTATTGACCAAAATTAACACAGTGTTAAAGAACAAACCATTATTGACTAAAATAATTCTAGTACTAAACAATAAAATTTATACGACTATTGTAAAAGTATGTGGCCAAAAGGTCTCTGCCTCAGCTCATGCTGCTAAGGTCAGGCCAGAACAGCGCTGATATTATGGCAGGTCTTAGGTGGCGTTACTAAGTGATTTTTTTGTATTACTTAATGCTACTGTAGTATAAAACACTGCCTCCATGGTCTAGCCGTTGACTTTAGATGCCGTAGGTGATGCCACTGCGTAGTGGGGTCGTGGATTCTAATACCGGAGAGATCGCCTAATTTAAGTCCCTCCGTGTGATTTTTCTAATCAGTTGATTCAGGTGACATATTGAAATGTCTTAAAACTTACTTGCTATAACACCGGATTGTCTGAAAAAGAATTCGTGATTCAGTGGGCACGTTGTGCTGTCGACCCTGGATACACTGGTTGAGAGCTATCTGCGCTGACTGAAAATCATCTGAGCTCGCCAATTGCCCGGTGAAGCTGTAAAGGCCATCTGCGGCCAACAGCAGTAGTCAGTTCAATAAAACAGATCCTGGCTACACTGGCTGAGAGCTATCTGCGCTGGCTGAGAATCGTCTGAGCTCACCAATTGCCCGGTGAAGCTTTGAAGGTCATCTGCGGCCAACAGCAGTAGAATTAAAAATAAACCCTGGCTTCTATCTTAATTTGTTCATCGTGCGCCCATCACCACCCACAAAACAAAATTAGGCCTGCGTGATGGTTTACTGCCCAAGTTCCCCAAATCGTATGTGCACAAGTAATCGTATAGATTTTGCTAGCACAATAGTAATTAATCTGCATTGATAGTGCAATAGGAGATAATTCATACAAATTGCGCCACGTGCCTAGTTTGAATCGCAGCGGGTTAATTAAGGAAATGACATTATCATAATTGTTCTGAATCTAGATATCATGTGATATGGCGAAAAGCATCGTTTGATACCCGAAAATAAACTTCAATCATCCTATTTTATAATTTTAAAATTAGAAATTTTAAACGTTATGAAAAATTAAATTCAGGCAAAAATTAAGGCTTATTAAGAATAATATATTTTTAAATTATGTACCAAAAGTAAGTTATTTTAGTAATTGTAATTGCTTAAAAACTATTTGTTTTAAGTTATAAATGTTTAATGCATCTATTTTTTTATCAGTATCAATAACATTTGACTACATCTACTTTTTTAATCTACAGTAATGTCTCTTCTATTTTTGATATATTCAGAAAAGTCATTCAAAAGATGTACCGACTCATCTTGCATTAGTCTCTACATTTACATTTTGTTGGTAACGCCTTTCCGTGATCCGACTAACGAAATAAATGTTTAAGTAGGTACCGAGCATGTGACAATAAATTGTTTCTGCAAAAAGATTTGCTTTTTATTTTCATTTGCAGAGAAAATTAACTGTGAACAATTATATCCTATTATTTATTCGAGGAACACCAGATCAGTTACTCTATTTGTTTTCGAACTGACTACTGTTGTTGCCCGCAGATGGCCTTTACAGCTTCACCAGCAATTGGCGAGGGCAGATGGCTCTCAGCCTTCAAATTGAATCAACAAGCCATCGGCGTCCTTGATAAAGTCCGTCCGTTTTTAGTTCCTTTTTAAATCAATACCGCACTTATTAAACAAGCAGTAGTAGATCAAAAGAGAAACTTAAAACCGCAAACCATTTCTTCATTTGACTTTTCCCGCAGTCCACATTTGCGAATTTGTACTCTTTACACAGAACTCACCAAGAATTGTTTTCGTAAATAAAACCAAGGATATGTCTGCGACTGCATTCGTATGCACTTTAAAATTAAATCATGCAAATAGCCGAGGTTTATTTTAGAGGAGATAGCTACGCGAGCCGTCGGTTTATTACTGCGATATTCAGTTTTATGAAAAACATTTTTCATCTGCAACTTTGTCTAGGGACGCTTTGAGTCGAGCAGACATCGTCGCCTTGAGCTTGATGCATAAGTTATAAAACTTAGTATTTGTTTATTATATTATATTTATATTCAAATAATATTTACTATCTGAGCTACCTACTCACCGGGCTCACCGAAAACCAGCGTCGGAGTCCGCTCCTGGCTTATGCTGAGTGAGTCCATTTTGTCTAGACGTCGTAGCACAAATATTTTAATAATAACGGGGAACATCAAGAATTTATTATAACTGTGTATATTCCAACTTTGTGTTGTTATTTTGTCACATGTATTGTATGCGATGTTAATTTTTAATAAATCTTTTTCTTTCTTTCTTTCAAGTAGCTAATAAACAAATAATCGATCATGTGTAGTATCAACAAACATTTTGTCTCTCTTCACGTTTCTTTGAACGTAGGCCTTTTCTTTACTCATCCAGTCTCTAGAGACGTTTCGGAAAGACTTGCGTCCATTAGGCCCAAAGGCTTACGACCACGCCTGCCAAGACACAGTCTCCACTATAAAACTATTTTGTTTGCTCCAACGGCCATCGGTTTCAGCGACATAAGTGACTGGCCCACGTCAACTTGCTGATCCGGTGAGCTATCGGTGTCTATTGATGTTGATACAATATTTTGTTGAGATTCATTATAATTTAAAAACAACAATGAAGATATAATTGTTGTGTATTAAATCATCTACCGTGTAAACTATTCGTCCCGTATTTGCAATACTATCGTTTGAAGTTTTGACATCATACCTACATAACCTAAAACACAGTTGTATGTCCCTTAATATCGAGAATTACGCTTTATTTCATAGGAACTGTGAGTTTACATGAATGAAAAGTTGACTGGCACTCTCCCACCGAAAAACTATCACCATTCAAATAAACGTCGATCCGTCACTGTTACTCGGAGAAAAAAAGACGAAACGACGAACATGCTTTTCCATTCATATTAGTATCTAAAATGGAGCGTATTTCTCTCTGCGTATCTCTCTGTGAGTATGGGAATTTAAAATCATTGATCTAAATCTAAATAAAGCTGCCATTTTGTACTTTAAGATATTCATTATTACTTAATAAGTTGAAAAAAAAACAGTATATAATTAATCTGAATAAAAGTGATATAACCAAGAACACTTTGAAATCGCTATGAGACCGTTTGAAAACCTTAAAAAATTTAACAAGTGCGAGTCGGACTCACCCATGAAGGGTTCCTAGTAATATATGTAATATAAAATAATATTTATGATGATTATTTGTGAATAGATTCTCTAATAATTCTAAAAGCTCACAAAATACATTAAAATCAGCGAAGACACCTGAGCTACTGAGTTTTCTCTTTGAAACACCGCGTAGGATCAAAGCATTTGCAACGACATACGACAAATTGTGGCAAATGCAATTTATTGCGGTGGATTAAGCTTACTTTGAGGTTCTCCCCCCTGGGGGTCGACTTCCCAATCTTCAATCAAGCCTCTCCTTCAATGGAAAGGTAATTGATTAATGTTCTTTATTGTGAGACCTTAATACGATCACCGTGATTCGTTGTAATCCGTCACGATTTTTGCCATGACCATAATGTACTTCGATGTCACCTCTTTAAATATAATGTTATATTCGTCATTATCATCAGCTCATTAAACGTCCCCACCGGGGCCCGAGCCTACCGTATAGGGTGATTAAGCCTTAGTAGTCCACGGGGCCCAGTACGGATTGGATGTTTTCCTTCACCGTAAGAGCGTCGGATAACGAACATATAATTGCGAAAATTCGAAAACACATTGGTATGTGGCGAATTTGAACCTCAGCCCTGCCGGTAGGAGGGCAACAGTCCACACCATTGAGGATTAAGCGTGCTCCGGTTTAATTATTCCTGAAAAACTTGGCTTGTTTAAAACTGTTTATTCGTTTAAACTATTTATTTTAAAGTAAAGTCAAGCAAATTAGCCGAATCGCAGCCTGGCCGCGTGATTTGTGAATAAAAAATCAAACTGTACTTTTGCTCTGAAATGTTTATATAGATCATTTGTTTTTGTACTGTTTCGTTATATGTTCTAAATTAAGGACCTGGATAATGTAATGTATAATAAAAAACATAAAACTGTATCGAGTCATCTTCGGTGACTGAAAGCACTGACTTCTGTAACACGGGTTTGCATACCTAACACAGATAGGGATTTTCTCCTAATTTGTTACCTTTTTATGTCAATAAACGTTTATTATTATAATTTGCACAGTACTGCGAGGAACGGAGCCAACCGTTGAGGTCATAAGGTTCGACGCCCGCAACATCACGCCGATTTGCATGTAGCCGCGATTTCATGCTCCCTTGATCTTTGTGAGATCGTTTCTTTTACGGAAACGTGACGAATGGGTTCGGCGGTAATCGCTTAAGATTGGAAAGCCTCACCTAAGCTGTGTTGGCTAGTATGGCATGCACTTTAATAGCGAAATGGTCTAGCAAATCTGAAGACGCGAAGTCGGATATAACACAAGGTATTCCGAGTATGATCACCGGGCAGTACAAATATGTGCATAAAAGTTTGTATTGGTCTAGGTGTTTCGATACTTGTATTTACAAAAAAATTGAGAATGTTTATCGCTTACTACCCAATGTACAATCACTTGCTATTTTTGGGCTAGATAGGTCTGAATGTAATTGGCTATATCATCATCTCTAGCTAATTATAAGTCCCCGGCGCGGGGCAAGAGTAAAGCGTGTATAGGCTGTAGTCGATCATGAAAGAAAGAAAGAAACATTTTTATTGCCAAAAAATAACAAATTACCAGACAATTGGCGTGACCGGTTCCGCCACGCCCAAGTTTGACATTTGACATTACAAACAACCACAATATTATGCCACGTTTACAAACAAAACAACAAAACAGTCATAATACTAATTAAATGTGATGAAGATCATAATATCATCATCATAATAAGGAGACTAATTTACAAATTAAGGAATGGAAGTTAAATATCAGCAACACACAAAGATTTGAGAACAGCAAGAACAAAAGATTAAATGTGCCACCGTATGGACAACTCAGGTGATGTGTTTCAGTATATATACCATCCAGAAGCGCTGGAGCCATGCGAGCCCAGTTTGAATTGGTCATATTCCCGCACAACCTTTTTAAAAAAAAATACGATAAAATAAATGATATAAGTCCACATATGAATAATCAATATAAATAATTACCACATTAAAGTCTTTAACTGCTCAAATCTGTACAAACACTTTATAATAAGAAAGCTTTTACAGTTCTCTTTAAGCGTGTATGATTAACATCACTTTTTATGTGTACTGGTAACCTGTTAATAGTCTTACCGCCTGATACAGTACAAAGTATTTCACTATATCAATACTTGGCTTGATAGTGCTATTATAATTTAGGTCTAGTTTTTCACTTACTCGCCTTTCTTCTTCTGTTTCGAATTTATGTATATTATTAACAACATTTTATTACTTGCTTGAGTTGCGAAATCTTTAACCGAACGCGCTAGCCGATAGGCCGTCGAGCCCTTTATTTTTAAGAACCCGTTATACAAAGGTCAACAAATTACTTGTACTATTTTGGGAAGTTACTCGTATTATGAAGGAAATGTTTAGTAAGTTTAAGTATCCACGGCGGCCATTTGTAAAGGGAAACATGACGGAATATGACCATTTAGCCCGCGCGCCCCTTCAGGTTTGCAAAAGAGTGGCATTTTTCAGTGGGCGAGCGAGCAATTTGTGCTACTCGACTCGTCGCTCGCCAACGCTGCACGCTTCCGTCAAATTATGGGAAATGCAATTTTCTCCGACGACAAATCGATGCATGTTTTTTATGCATAGACAGGCGAATGAGCAAATTCTTAACTTTATGGTAAGATCCAAAAGTCTATGTCAACGGTTAGTTACAATTTGTTAGCCAGTTGGCTAACCCTTAGTATAAATAAATAGTTGTCAGACAAACATTCAAAATAAGGTCTTGTATTAAAAAAATAGACTTTAAAGAAAAGTTGAGATAATCTACACTCTGTGACCATTTCCTCATTTTTTCACAGATATGTTAATTTACCATTTTTTAAATGTTACAAGGCGACTAAGGTTTTTAAATAAAAATTTTAAAAAATTAGAAAAAACAAAATTTTTTAAAAAAATATTTAAACATCCACTGACATACGCACAGCCATCTAGTCCCAAGTTAAGCGTGAAGCTTTATTACGGGAAATAAAGAACTCATAAACATGCTTATATATATTTTTTTAATACATACATACTATCCTCGAAAATACCCAGACCAATACAAACAGACATGTTCATGCACAAAAATGTTTGTACTATCCGGAGATCGTATCCGGAACCCTTGGTGTGTAGTAGCCGACACGTCCCATCCGCTACACCAAATGGGACGTCAAACATACACAGTTTCCAGAAATAGGTGAAATATGTACATTTACCATCATCAGCTCATTAAACGTCCCCATTGAGGGGCACGAGCCTACCAGTATAGGGTGATTAGGCATTAGTCGTCCACGCGAGCCACCGACACTATATGTACACATTTATTTATTGGGAAATGTCACTGTAGCTAGTAAAATATGTTCTATATTGGTTCTATATAATGCATCTGTCATAAGTGTTACTTACCATTAGTTGACCGAATCGGGCGTTCAGTTTTTGGAATTGCAAAAAAAAACTGCTAAAATGGTCTTGTGTTCCGGCAAATAGCACTAAACGTATCTCCATGCACGCACTGACACACAGCTTCTTATCGATTAGAGACCTCACCTAGTGCGCTGTATGAGTTGAAACATTTTTCCTTACAAACATACCGCCCCCTAATTCCTAAATACTTTCTTTGCAGAAAAACTTTCGCCGTCTGCGCTTGTTTACGAACAAAGAGCAAAGTTCGACGGGTAAACTAAAACTGCTGACGCATTTGGACTTTTTCTCGGTCTCTCGAACTTTTGTCTGTATTTGTGTCCACAATTTGTCATAAGAGAACGGTCAACTTCAAAAATCTTAAAAGAATCCGTTAATGAATATTGCCCACCTGGTTTCGCAGGAAGAACTTTTACTTATTTAAGTACTGATGCAATCTCATCTCTCTCGCTGATGCAATCTTAGGAATTAGGAACTCTGGTATCACAGATACTGTACTGTATTGTATTTTAGACTACACGATACTGTATTATAGTCCCCTACGTGGTTTTATGTGACGCCTACCAAACCAATTGATGTGCAATTTAGTTTGGTCTTTTCTGACAATCTAGCGAATCAGCCTGCAATTTCAAGACTATCCGGAGAAAAATCGAATCTAGTAACTCGCTCTAATCTTGCTTGCTCCGCTCCGAATTCAAACCCACGACCCTCGGATCAGGAAGCAATCGAAATTCTCTTTCTTTTCTTTCTTTTCTTTTCAGAATACTAGACGGAGTCTATTCGCAGGATGAAAGGAAGACGAGAATGAAGCCCTCGCCGCAATGATCTGAACCGAGATTCGAATCTCGTTCGGTAACGCCCTTGCCCTTGCTAAGGCTTGATTTCTAAATACTCAAAGCTGATATGAGAGCCCTCTTCGCTTGATGATAGCCCGGTGAAGCTGTAAAGGCCATCTACTGCCATCAGTATTTAATATTAATAAAAATAAGCATTTATTTTCAGATTACAAATTAATCCATTGATTAGTAGTATTAGTAGGCACATAATTATAATATTAATGTTATTGTTAGTACAAAACACACACAACAAAATAACACACAAAACATCTCTGCATCTGCCAGTCCCATACGTCACTCAGTGTGAGCTAGTAGTTAAAAAAACGATATTGGTTACTTAGGTCAATTCCGCGATCCACTTTCATCTTAAATACATCAAATGAAATTACGTTTCAAAAGTTAAGTGCGGTAATTTGTCAAGGCAATCGCTCAAAGGGGCAAAAATGGCTTTAGCCCGAGTTAAAAAAGTAATATTGCGTTGTGGTGGACCACCCATTATGTGTGAAGAACATTTTCCATTGGCAAAGAATGGCGCGGGATTTGTTAAACCGGTCATGTTACCGAGCGGAACATTAATTCGCATATTCTGGTGTACAGCCAGATGAACAAGTATTTTTTTCTATTATATGGACGGTCTGGACGCTCACCTGATGGTAAGTTATACACCTGACCATTACAGAGCGGCGTTGAAGGAGACCAACAACTGATAGACAGTTATTATTCACCGTCAATGCCGCACTGCACCCGTCACTAGAGACAACAGGTGTTAGGTCTCGTATACCCGGTAATTTCACTAGCTACATGTCCTTACCCCGAAACACAAAAGTGCATAATACTTCTGTTTCACGGGACGATATCTGGCATTACGGTGGTATCTACCTAGACGACTCAGTATATCTTTTTTCTGTGATATAGCAATATGCCAACCAGTGTGTGTTTTCTATGTATAAATTTGTATTTACAAAAAAAAAGTATATCAGTATGTTCATCCGTTGTTTAGTATCCATATTACAGGTTAATGCTCAATTTGGGGCTAGATGGTGCTGTGTGAATCATCATCATCAGGGCAGGGGGGGGCATCAGAGGGGCACGAGCCTACCGTATAGGATGATTAGGCCTTAGTCATCCACGCGGGCCCAGTGCGGATTGGACGACTTCACACACAACCTTCGAATCTCTTCGCAGCCGTGCATGAAGGTTTCCTCGCGATGTTTTCCTTCACCGTAAGAGCGTCGGATAACGTACATATATTTTCGAAAATTCAAAAACACATGCGTACGTGGCGGGATTTGAACCTCATCCCTCCCGGTAGGAAGGCGACAGTCCACACCATTGAACCGACACTCTTATTCACTGTGTGAATGTCAGCGGATATTAATTTAAGGTTATTTTTTTCCATGTAAAAAGGCTATTAAACACGGAATGAATATGGACAGTTGTGCATTGAGCCGTGTCGTAAACGGAGCGGTCGGACCAGACTCTTGCGTCCGACATCTAATCAGACGTCAACAACCGCGAACTCGATGCCGTTCCCCTCCAGTGGTCTCCCTATCAGTGGCGTGCACTCCATATATGCAAATAAGCAGTGCCCTGTGCGTCCAGACAACCCGGAAAATCGCCAACATATCAAAAATCTTTAGTACTCATATTACAAGTTTCCCGCTTAACTTGGGGCTAGATGGCGTTTGTTAATGTCAGTTGATATTTATTTATGTTTATCAAACTATTTTCAGTTATTTGCATATTTCCTCTAAAGATTTGAAACCATAGGCGATCTGCTGACACCAACAGCACTCAATTTGACAATAATGTAAATTACTTATTGTTTTTGCGATAAGTGTCAATCATTTTGCATACCCTACCCATAATGTGTCTGCACGCCTCTGTATTTATGGATATGTAATATTTACTTTGACCTCACACCCAGAATCATGGAAGCATTGTACGAAAAGCCATTCAATAGAAAATCCATTCACGTTCTCTGAAAATGAGGTTTGAAACTAGCTTACAGCGGCGTTAGGTCAAACCGATAGTTTTGCAACGATCGTAACACGTATCTCTTTCGATTGAACGAATTTGACGGCAATATCCAAAGCATTCATTAAGATCGCTTTCAACTGAACGCGTTTTTATGAAACTATTAAATATAACAAACCCGGGACCGAAGGGATACTCTTTTGTCGTGATATAGAGATTTTTGCTTCAGCGTTTTTAGTAATAATAAAAATCTTTATTTTTTCATCACAAACGCATGTTTACATTGTGCAATCAAAATAATAAAATAAAGTAACATAATTTATGAATCTTTGTGTGAGACTCTGATAGGTTATTGCATACCTGTTGTACAGGTTCGGGTACAGGCACCCACTATCTCGGTATTGACAAGATTATCAAACCGTTTTTTTAATGTTGTGAAGTGAACGGTACGGTTCGAACGCTTACCGGATGGTAAGTGACACGTCTGACCATGACAGCGCGGCATTATGAATGAAAATTTTGCTCAACTGACAGATTGTGCATGTAGTTAGTTTATTGGTCATTTTTTATGCTATAGCCAATGATGTAAAAAATAGATTCGTGATATGCTCACGAAACAATCGAAAAGTGTTCCGAATGCAGTGACAGCACACATACACATATTTCGAATGAGCGTAAATTTAACTAAACAAAAGAGTTCAAAATGTACTTTCTTCGGCAGTTCGTTTTTGAGGCACGGGTGGCGTATCTACCTTTATATACAGAATATCATTGGCTTTAGCAGGCAAACGAGCAAACGGCTCATGTGGTGGTAAATGACACCGCCGCCCATGTACATTTGCAATACCAGAGGACACTGAAATGCGTTGCCGGCCTTTCATCTAAGGTAAAAACCGAATATTTCTTACAGCACATGTGTTCAAAATAATATTTACAGAAGAACAACTAAGCTTCAACTTGAACATAAATCATGTAACTAAATAACCAAAGTTACAAGCTTTGAAGACCAACAGAATATAGCGGAGTACAATTATTGGAATTGCCGGTAAGTTTCAAACAATGAACAACTCAATTCTCTTAAAATTACATTAACGTTAGCATGTTAAATAAGCACAAACTCTGATAACGGTGCTGACAGTTTAAAGACGTATTAAAACCCGTCCGGAACTTTTGGGAGAGTTCGAAGCAATTTGTAAGTCGCCTGGGGTGGTTCTAAGTTACTATAGTTTAGGATTCAATATGATACCGATGTAGCGGCGGTATCGATTGGGTCACGCAAGGCGTCACGCTGTCGGGAGCGGGATGCACGCGTAAACAGCAAAGGGCGACGCTGTCGCTGGCGCCCAACGTGGGGCTGACGAATAAGACCATACAGCAAGTAAGCTAATAACAACATTACAGTAATCGGAATAAAGCTTAAAGTTATGTCAGCATTCTAATGAGATATATCGTTAGCCCAACGTGGAGCTGACAAATTAGACCATATCGCAAACGCATGCTCATAATAATATTAATTTAATTGAAATAAAGCTCATGGTCATGTCAGCCTAGCATTTTAATCGGAGATTATCCAGGGATTTCTTTATACGTCACCGAGGGTCATTGCCACCATTGAGGGTGTCTGTGCGTGTTTACAAAGTCCATTCAATTACGCGCAATAAAATTTTTAATATCCTTTGTGCCATTGACTTTGTGTAATTAAGAATTTTTCAACGAGCACTAAAATAAATGTCTAGAAAATTACAATATTCAAATGAATCTTGAGAGTTACCAAGATACAATTATTGTTGTCATAGTTTTAATTATAGTTGTAAATAAATGAAAATGTAATATTGTGAAACATAACGTTCTAGGTGCTTGTTTTAGTCTAGCTCCCTAAAGCTTATTAGTAGGCAAAATAATTCAAAGCCCTTTATAGTTTGAGCCTTAACAAATACTTTAACGCGGTCATTTTTTTAAATCTCACCACGTTTTAATAGTTTCTGTTTCGAAGAAGTTCGTATCGAATGTTTACCTGAAACAAAAACAATTTTAATTAAATTTTAGTAGTACATACATTCTTAGTGAAACAGCAATCAAACGGTGTTATTTATAAAGGGAATGATAAACGAGTATGTGTAAATCAATTATGTAAAAGGTGATATTCTCACAAAACAATCGAAAAAAGTGTTCTGAATGCAGTGACAGCACACATACACATATTTCGAATGAGCGTACATTTACCAAAACAAAAGAGTACAAACTGTACTCTCTTCGGCGGTTCGTTTTTGAGGCACGGATGGCGTATCAACCTTTATATATACAGAATATCATTGGTGTAATTCATCACCATCAGTGGGCCATAGCCCACGGGAGCCCAGTGCTTATTGGGCGCTGTTAACGACTAATATTCTAAGATTCCAGAAGGATCGGACGGCATAACGTGCCCTAAACATCACGGTTTTCAAAAACTGTGATTTAGCCTACAATTTCCTAAAGTGAAAAAATCACACAAAGTGACTTTAAACTATACGGTTACCCCAGGATCCAGAAGTGAAGTAACTTAAATCATTTTTGTATACTTAAACGGTACCTACCTACTGATTTCGCTTGTACAAAGTGCACTTTATAACGTTGTTATATCATTCATGAATTGTATACAGTCTGTTTTGCAATACTAAATGCCGACTACAATGCCGCAGCACGACTTTGTTGCTCTTCAAAAGCTCCTTGTAATATTATTTAAATTACCGAGGTATACTCGTACAAGACTATGGGTCAGGGGCAAATGACGAGCTTGTACTAAGTATACATTGCTTAGATTTTCATTTGCTTAAATTATACCGAAGCTTGTTAAAAAAATCACGAGTGTTTTAGACCAGAAGGTGCGTTATTTAATATAAATATCCACTGACATTCACACAGTGCCATCTAGCCCACAAACTAAGAATTAGCCTGTAATATGGGTACTTAACAACAGATAAACATACATACATATTATATATAGAAACACCCAGACCATTATAAACAGACATGTTCATGCACACAAATGTTTGTACTGCCCGGGGATCGAACCCGGAATCCTTGGTGTAGTATTCAAAGCCTCAAACAGCTGGGTATTAAATTCGCCCCAGCTATAATGATTTCCAATGATAGCAAACTTAGAATGGAACCCATTAACACCTACCAATCCGCGTTGGGCACGCGTGTTTAACCAGTCCGAATTCGATTACGATCCAAACATCCATATTTTACATGTTTAATTCTAAAGCGATTTCAATTCAGCAAGAGTTTTTTATAATGTTATTGTTTATAAGAGCGTCTGTGGCTCAATGGTGTGGACTTTTGCCCTCCTACTGCGAGGGCTGAGGTTCAAATCCCGCCACATACCAATGTGATTTCGAATTTTCGAAAAGATATGTATGTTATCCGACGCTCTTACAGTGAAGGAAAACATCGCGAGGAAACCTTCATGCACGCCTGCGAAGAGATTCGAAGGTTGTGTGTGAACTCGTCCAATCCACACTGGGCCCGTGGACGACTAAGGCCTAATCACCCTATACGGGTAGGCTCGTGCCCCTCGGTGGGGACGTTTAATGAGCTGATGATGATGATTGTTTATCGATTTATAAAATTTGTACTTTCTTACGCGATAAAATTATTTAATCCGTTTCAAAGCACATTCAATATGTTGACATTTATTAGTATTGAGTAAATCGCAATCTGTATTATCAATACAAATATATGTATTTCATAGTGCATAATGTAGAAATGTGTTTTTTTTTTAAATTCAAAGTTCATGTTAATATCATTATTTCCTTTTAAGTAGACCACAGATAATAAAGACGCTACAAATATTTAAGCAAAAACGTTACGCAAGAACGCATTTAAAATAATAACTTTTTATTCAAACCATTCGGTGTTGAAATTAAAAGATCACTTGAAATGCTTTTTGTCGTAATAATTTAAAAACCAGCGCTAAAGCGGAAGAGTACTTTTTAACAGTAAGCGCTTAAAAGCAATAAAGCTTTGCTATGGTTTTTATCCTTCAATGGTGTCGACAGCATTTAAAATTTTGAAAGGTTTATTATTTAAACGGGACGATTGTATCGCAAGGTAAAAAAATATCAACAAATCATCACCTTCATCTCGTCATCATCCCTTATGTGTGCGTCCATTGCTATATGCAGCCTCCGCTAATGACTTCCATCAGCTACGACACCATATAAACCAGAACTTCAACTCCACAAATTAATTTGACATTTTGACACCATTACGACACATTATAATCAACACACAAACAGTGAAGTGGGTATTCCGATACAATATCGATCTTAATGGTATGAAATAGCAATTTATAGTTGCATTCTCTTATAGTGTAATCCACAGACATCCGAAATTAGACTGGACAAGCCGCCAAGTTTATAGGCTTCCAGTGTCGCAATCCTTTTCGGTTCTTACCTGTGAAAAGTTATTCTATTACTTGGTAAATTTACTGATTCATTGCGATGATGGCATATTACAATTGCACAGGATGGCATTTTAGAAAAAAACGGTAATTTCTTCTAATATTCGTACGTCTTGACTCGTCTCACAGAGCGAAAACTGGCAGCCAGTGTATGCTCGTTGAGCTTACATTTGTCGCACTTTAAACGCAGCTTGCCCCATCTCTTGTATTGGGAAATCTGTTGTGTAACCAATAAAATTTCATCCATAAAACAAAAGGAATGAGTGCCAAATTTCACTTTTGAGACCTTAGACAAACAATAAACTAGCTAGGTGCACAATGTCACTCAAAAACTGCCTGTGGCAAAAGTCTGCCCATCGCGTCACTTTGGTAGAATTTTCACTCATAATCACGTCGCTCGCTACATGTCATAATGACATAGTAGTGTGCTTGTGCTTTTGATTTTATACTCTTACTTCTTACGCGACGGTAAAAATTTGAATGAATAATTTCAATGTCTATTATAATAAATATACGTATGTGTCATGGGGCTGGGTCATTTTTTTGGTTGACGTTTCTTCGTAATTGTGCATCTAAATAGTTTATTGTTGATGTAAGCTTGAGGCACATTAACGATCCTATTAGCGAATTAAAAAATGACACCAATAAACAACTACATTAATGTTGTTTTGCTTACTTTATTTACTACCAATTCCTTTGCACTCGATGAAAACACGCTTATGTATGACATGTTAAGGAATCTACAAACAAAACACAACAAATACAAATATTCATCATCATCAGCTCATTAAACGTCCCCAACGAGGGGCACGAGCCTACCTGTATTGGGCGTATAGGTCTTAGTCGTCCACGCGGGCCCAGTGCGGATTGGCTGACTTCACGCACAACGTGCGCGTAGGCGTGCGCAGGTTTCCTCACGATGTTTTCCTTTACCGTTAGAGTGTCGGTAAACGTACATATATTTCAAAAATTGCAAATACTACGTGGCGGGATTTGAACCTGCACCCCTGGTCGGAAGGCAACAGTCACACCATTGAGCCACCGACGCCCTACAAATATACAACTTTATATATTGTACGTGAATAAATATCTTACAAATATCAAAATTGTCTGAAAACCATACACCGTACGGCAAACTCAATTTGCAATATCACATTACACCGGGGAATGAAAAACGCCTCGAAGCGTCGCGGTATGAAGCCTTTTTTTACTTTTTAGACATCCACTTTACTTTCCGACAGTACCTAAGCCTACAACGCTGAAAAACAAAGAGAAACACAGCATGTGCCATTAGTGTCGGACGCTATTCGTTAGTGCCTCGCTTGAGCTGCATAGAAAATATCGCTTTAAGCGCTTTCTGTAATTATTTAATACTAGTTGTTCTTGCGGTATTACCCGCGTTATGAGATATTCTTCCGTAGTAAAATATAACTAAAAAAGTCAAGCGACGCGGCTGCGCTTGACTCAGTAAAACAATGTTCTTTTTACAATAAAATAAGTATGTTGTCTGAAATAAAAGCAGCCTATATTTTTCCTAATACATCTACTATCTGCCAAAATAAGTCCCGTCCAAATCCATCCAGCCGTTTCAGAGATTACCCGGAACAAATGTCGTTTTGGTGTATGCTCTATATCCCTATAAATTATTTGTGGGCTACATCAGTTTCGCTTTTTACCGTCGATATATACCTATTTCATGTGCATGAAGTAAAAACGATTATTTCAATATACACAACAGACATTTGAATTTCGTTTATATTTATAGATATCGTGAGTCAATATGTAGGTTTAAGATAATTTTATTTCTCATTTAAGACATAAATATCACTTACGTGAGAATAGAAATAACAATGTTTATTTTTACATTATGAAAAACTTCACCACATTAATGTTTCTATGCTATGTTAATAAGTTTAACACATTTTAGGATATATCATATCAATCAATATATATGATATAAACTATGAGTAATTAACGCTACAACCAACCGCAGTTAGCTATTGTGCTGAAGCAGCCGACGCTGTCCACTACTCGACTTATATCCTTTGATATAGGCTTAACTTGTGGTTTGGTTTCCGGCCCAATATTTCCATGCTTGCTGGATGGGATGGTGTGTTCTTTCAAAGAGGGGGGTTATAGGCTAATGTCGATGCTGATATGGATTTATTAAATAACTTAGTATTATCTTAATATGAATGTATTTACTCAAAAAAAAATTAGGTATGTATATCCGTTGTTCACAGTAGTAAATTTATAAAAGATGACCACTGCGCAAGACCTCAGTTAAGGCTAAAGTAAGACAAGCTTTTGTAGCTGGCGTTTCAACCATTCCTTTTCTCTTTTTTAAAATTCAAAGCAGCTTCTTTCACTACTTATTACTCGATTAAACTACTCTTTTATTTTTTTTGGATCAAATAAAAGAGTATTTTGACCGTTATGTAATTAGACATTACAAAAATCTATTGTGCTCCCATTCAACGGCAAAGGTTATGAGCCCAAATATTAAAACTCAACTATTCTACATAACGTAAGAATAAATACCAAATTTTCATTCCAAACGACCCAAGGATCAGGCTAACACAGGACAAAGAAATCGCGATCATTACGCGTAACGCAAATAAGAGATATGCGCTCTTAAGTCGAGTGTTGCCATCCTTAGGAGAAACACAAAATCAAAAAATTTCAAACCGAAGAAACAGGGAAACACTCGCGGAGAAACTGTTTGTCTACGAAAATCCATAAATGCGGGCCCGGGACAAAGGAAATAACTTGAATAGTGGAAAAGTTATATCTAGGGGCGGTGTTGCCAGTCTCAACGTTATTAGTTTTATAAACAAAAATTGTTTAATAGTTGATTTCATTATTCAATATAACAAACCGCTGATTTCTATATTTATGTAACGAACTCAAAATTTAACTTAAATTTGGAGCACAAACCAAATTAAAGTTAAATTTTTAAGCAAAAGTTATCTATTATTCATTATTAACCACTTAATTAAAATTCTTTACGAAAGTTTGAAAAATATACCAATTACAAAAAGGGTAACCATGTAAAAGAAGATCATAGGATGAATGCCTACTCGTATTAACATAAGTTATTCATATTTCAATTTCATTCACCTTATTATAGTTTTCTGACTAAAAATTGCAACTTTATTCTCCGTCATTTAAAACCAGCTCATAAATGACTCAAGCACATCCAAGCCTTAATGATTATCTCAAATTAAAATAATATTTATGTCAAAGTTACATAATACAAGTATGTAGTCTTGTGTTACTTAAGAAAGCGTTCATTAGACTCATGTAGACTACAATATTGAACATGAAAATTGGGAAACTTTTATCTCTGATCCGCGGCGAGGCAGCAGCTGATTCCCATAATACCGTGCAGATTGTCGAATATGAGAAAATATACAAGACATGTACGTAAAAGGATGGACTAAATTTGTTTGTTACAATATTTGTCCTCGCCATATGAAAGAATCGACTATTTCACCTATTCTCAGATAAATAGTCAACAAAAATGGACGCTATGAATTGTCGCTGCGCATAGAAAACAAACGTTTATTTCCCTCACCATTATTATTGAAGATTAAGCAATCATAAGACGAATGTTTACAATTGCTTTTAAGCTTTTACGTTCATTTTTTAATTACTTCTTTAATACCTGGCAAAATACCTCGCAACAAATTATGCGCAGATAAAATTCACTAATGAAATGGAAAATATTTAATATCGCCGTGGGACGACCTGCTTACGTCGCGTAATTAAAATTCCAACGTTTTATTCAACGAGACACCGAATGCAACACGGATCTTGTCCTTTAGCAAAATTAATAAACACAAAGGGAACCAACACTTCCTTATCTACTACAAAGGAGCGATATCTTTACAAGAAACGGAATCAAAACGCAATGCGTCCGATGAAATTCCTTTCCCTTTGACATTGATACTCTGCGATCTGGGACAATACTGAAAAAATTCCCTGAAACTATTCTCAGTTAGCTTAAAATGAGATACTGAACATTAGTTCAGCAATATACCAAAATATATTAAAAACAAAGTGTCTGAGATACAAGGCATAAATATGTATTCAATACCTTTTTTCTTATAAGGTTAGATAAGGCCACGACTCGACAACATTTCTGACGGGACGTTTAGTTCCTTTTTAATATTCATAAAAACTAAGAAGTGTAGCGTATTCATGTTAAATTAATTAGTCAAAATAAATTAATTATTACGGCAATAGGTTACGATAAAAATATATTTATGAATGCATACTTTAAAATGCTGGTAAAAGTGACATATATTTCTAAAATGAATATAATATATTAATATTATAAAGTATTTCTTTAAAAATGAAAAACATTCATAGTACTAGTTTATGTCGATTCTATTTGACAGTAACCTTTACTTCATACTGAACTTGGTGTCTGATATCCTCTTAAATGAGCTTATTTACTTTATAAGTTTTCTACTAACTTCCTGAGGCCTATTGGCTTTACTGAGCTTATTTGATTTGTATGTGTACGCTTGATCAACTGATCAGAGGCTACGAAAAAATGTTTCAGGTTAATACACAAAGTTGTACCTAATATTCTTAGTCTAGTCCTCATTTTATAAGTAGGGTTATTTTCGTACTTTACTAAGTTATTTTATCCGTCCGTCCAGACTTAGAGCCTTTCCCACGTTAGTGAAGAAGTGGCTTTGTAATGAATTTTGTGATTTATGGAAAATATGTGAAACAGACGAAAATCTTGAACAGATAGATATGCTTGGCATGGCAGGTTTTGAGCTGGATGTTTACTTTGAAACTACAGAATAAAGTTTAAAATAATGTAGCCAATATTCGACTACAACTTTGTTAAAGGTTTTGCAAATTGTTTGTTTCTATGTCATTAAGTGAACAGGACGATGTGTTCGCTCACCTGGTTGTAAGTGATACGCTTGACCATGACAGTTGCAGTGTTGATAGAAATTAATGAAAGAAGGCACTCATTATTATCTGTCAACACTGCTGTGCGGCCGTCAGCCGACAGATACACTCGTATTAGGTCTCCCTTACCCGGTAATTTTACTAGCTACAGTGCCCTCATATTTTATTCTGAATACCAACTGCATAAAAACAGTTTGTTGAATCAAATTTAAAGTACATGTTATGTATAGGCTATTGATAGGTATTCGCAAATTAACACAAAAGTACAAAACAAAAATATGGAGTACGTACATTTTACGGGACGATATCTGGCACTGCGGTGTTACCGACTTAGACGACTCAATAATACTCAGTTTGTTCGTACCTATTATAGTTAATATTAACAGGTAAGTACTAATTAGTGAATAATGCAAGATCCGTGTAATGTGGTTGGCGGCGTGGCTACTAATTACCACATATTTCCCACCGAAATAACAGTTACGGTTTTGGTGTGTCTATTCATGGTTCAATGGTAATAAGCAATGAATTATTGTATTCAGTACTGGTTTTTAAGCAAAATACATACAGAGATATATTGATCCGTTTGAAGTGGCGGGTATCAATCAGATGGATGTCAACTGCAAGGGATCGGTCCGCGTGGAAATCATTAGGGGAGGCCTTCGTTCAGCAGTGGACTTTCTAGCTTGTAATGATGATGATGACATACAGAGCCAAGTAGAGCCAAGTAAAGAGCCATATATAAAAAATCACATTCAGTATTAATAAATAAGATCGTAGGTCTACATGTATTTTTTTAATAAAAATAATTTTACAGAAAAGTAATAAAAACCTTAAAGATAAATAACCATTCGTCATGTGCCAAAACAAACATAAATACATATTCTTAATGGTTTTACCTAACTTTTTGGTTTAAATACTTGGTATTATAGTTCTTTATCCACTTTCCTTATTTATGTATACACCTATTTAAATTATTTTATTTTTATTTTGTAAGTTTTTTTTTAATTTTGTATTTCTAATATTTTATATCTGTTTTTCTTTATATTTGAAAACTGATAAGTATGTGTTTATTTCTTTTTGTATTTATGTTTTTTAATTTTGCACCAAAATACTTCTTTTTAAACTAGTTACTTTTTCTCCATCCTAAGGTTGCCTGGAAGAAATTGCTTTGTGCGATAAAACCGCCATTGTACTTACTTGATATCATTAAATTATTGTTTTGTTTCTTTTTGTGTTGAGTGCAAGACAGAATTAAATAATACTTCAAAAACCGCCAAATGCCAACAAAAACACGTCAAGTCATAATGCAATGAAATCCATTAGCCATTGCACTTCGATATTATCTACATTCTGCGCCAGTAAAAAAGCACCCGTAAAATGACAAAGTTCCAGCATAAAAATCCATATACAAGTTAACAGCCGTAAGTATAATGAGATGTTACAGTCTACGAGTTTACTAAGTAACTAACAAGTAGCAAGCCTTCCAGAGTGTTCCAGGCATATGGCGCGCAAGTTTTATCTTGTACCTAGTTACGCGGAGTGCAAAACTTCAGTTCATATTTTAACGAGTTCAGTAAACCTTCACTATAATGAATCGTGTTATTAACAAAAATGTTATGACGTTGCAAGATGGAAACTCGCATTCAGTTTATTTAAGCTAACAAGTTGTAGAGTTTACCATTAGTCGAATAATGTTCTCTAGAAAAGCCACCCCTTAATGAGGGAATAGTAAAATGTGAGTATCATTAAACTTCTGTTACCCTGGTACATTGAATAACAATATGTACGCCATTATGAGTCAAGTATGTATTTGTTACCGAGTTCTGCTGCCCTAATTACTTGTTTAAAACACTGTCGAATTATATACCTATTCTATTTGTTTACTTTATACCTCAAATTAAGACTAAAATCGGTATTCTAAATAGATGGTCAGAGACTTTGAGGATAATTGTCTCACAAACAGAAGATTTTCTATTATATCCGTGATAGGTCATGTTATCTTCCATCTGCGCAGTTTTGGAAATAGAACTGTTAAATACATACATAAACATCACGCCTAATAAAAACACCGTAACCGAAAACCCGTTTTAAGCCCACAACAAACAAAATAAAGCCATTAATCGAACGATTCGTCGCCGTCCGCCACTATAAATATTAAGTAGTATGCGAAATCCATCGTTAAATTATGCCCAACGAATGGATTAGAGGATTTGGCAATCAATAGATTAACTTTTATCCGCCGCGAGTTAACCAGAGGGATTGAAATCAAAAATTGGAGACCATCAGTGAATACGTAAAGCGAGCCCAAACAACAATCATCATCATCAGCTCATTAAACGTCCCGACCGAGGGGCACGAGCCTATCCGTATAGGGTGATTAGGCCTTAGTCGTCCACGCGAGCCCAGTGCGGATTGGACGACTTCACACACAACCTTCGAATTTCTTCGCAGGCGTGCATGAAGGTTTCCTCACGATGTTTTCCTTCATCGTAAGAGCGTCGGATAGCGTACATTTATTTTCGAAAATTTGAAAACACATTGGTACGTGTCGGGATTTGAACCTCAGTCCTCCCGATAGGAAAGCGACAGTCCACACCATTGAGCCATCGACGCTCTAACCTTTTAACCAAACAACAATAGATCGTGTCAATAAACTAAAGTAACTATCTATGTGACGTAACAAATGCTGAGCTTCTGATTGGCTAATAAAAGTATTAGTTATAATGGCTACTTCCCATATGGTAAACTTCCCATTTCGTAAACCTCAAATTGTACCTATCAAAAAGTCGCGTTTGGTAAACATTTTATATTTGATACGTTTAGTTCCATTTCGTAAACATTTCAGTAATTGCATGATAATGGAATACGTTAAAAGTCTAACACGTGCAATGAAACAACAACTGTCTCCTAAAATACCTATAATAAGCCAGCAATAACAGAGAAAACACAGTGCTTTTGCGAACTTGTGACGTTTCAGGTTAAAATATAGACTGACTGACTTGACTTGAATAGACTGCTAAGGATCAGTTCACGTTCAGCTGTGGTAAAATAAGGATGTAATATTGATGACGACTTAAGTATTTTTTTTATATTTCAAAATCATCAAGTTTCAAACGTAGTATAGAAATGTACAAAAAAACGTAATACGAGTTACCGTTGCCGACTGAAGCCTCAAAACAAAGGCCCTAAAGCGTTTTATAAAATGACCGCGTTGGCTTAATCGTCTATCAATTTCATAAATATAGGATCGCGCGCTACAACTATAAATCCACAATCAATTTACCGACATAAAAGTTCATATTTTATTAAAAAATAGGTCATGGACAACAATAGTTGTCACAAAGCATCCAATGCAGTCCAGCGTAAATGTCGCACACGCGTCGGGTCATTTCTAACAAGGTTTCAACTTCACTATTTAATTACAAGTTCCTTTTCCCCCCTTAAGGTGCGAACACAGATTATGCTTGACAGATGTTCAAAAGAGTATCTTGTCTTGAACATATTGGTTTCGACATAACACATTTAATTATAGCAAAATATATTTTTGAAATGTGATATCATCGAGCCAACCCAATAAATGAAAACATATTTTTACCTGATGTTCACCAAAGAATCTTGTCGTGAACATAATATTGGTTTCGACGTAATTTAATTATAATAAAATATATTTTATAAATTTGATATCATCGAAAGCATACCAATAAATGTAAAGCCATATTTTTAACCTGTAACTGTTTAAAATCCTAAATCAGTAGTTTATTCTAGGTATTTTAGGTGAACAGTTTATTGTTTATTCAAGGAAGATATACACTTTAGATACGGCACTTACTCATATACTTTATTTCATAATATATGCCTGAAAAATTAAAATAAAAAAACAAGTGTTTTAATACGATATAATATTTTTTTTTAGTTTCACTGTTACTACTTCGTTAGTTCCTCAACAAACAAATGTGCCCAAAAACGTCATCTCCCTCTCAGCTCGGTATAATAAAGGATTAAAACAAGCCCGTTAAAGAGTTAACTGCAATGTGCCAAATGCGAGAATCACTCGACAGAATTTGCCCAGTTGTTTTTACGTCGCCGTTAAAGAGGGCTTCGCATTTGGTATATTCTCCCCGGATTAGGGATCGTCCGTTCATTGTCCAACGTAGAGGATTGGCAGAGTGACATCCCTAATGGGTTGGCATAATTTTCACATCGCACCGGCTTAAGGACGCCTCGCGGTTTCACCTTAAACTTATAAAGCTCGAATGACCTTGTATTTAAAGAACGATGTGCTGTTATGTTCCAGTTTAGTGTATGGGATAGATAGCTGGAATCTTACCAACTACTGATTACTTAAATTGACGCATTTGTATTTAGAGTAAAAAAATAAACTTGTACTCATAACTACAGGTACCTTACCTTTGAAGTCGTACTGTATATTCATTGTAAAATAGAGTCCAATTGTTACTACCACTTGTGATCCTGCAGGTGCCTAAAGACGCCGCTTATGGACACGACTTCTAGCAGAGAACGGGTAACAGCGCTCTCTCATTTAACCTAATCTTTCGTAGATACTTTTATCTTCAACTCGCTGCAAATCTTGGAGATTTGAAGTCCAACGTGGACTGTCACGAATTGTATTATTGTCGAAATTAATTAGCGTACACACATTATGAGTAAATGTATTGGTATATATAGAAAACACACAACCAAACGCAAATGTTTGTCACACAATGTATGTCCTGATTGGGTTAGAATCCACAGTAGTTACTCGGCGCCCGCGCCATAAGACTTGGCTGGCGGGTTGAAAATAGCAGTACCCGAGGGTTAGGTTAAAAGAGACCGTTGCTACCCATTCTCTACCTAATTTTGTCCTTAGTCTTACGGCACCCACAGGAAGAGTGCGGGTGGTTGCAAACTGGTATCTAATCTGATGTCACAACACATAAAATTATTTTTTTATCACAAGATGAATTATCAGCTCGATTGCCTTATTTGAAAAAATGCAGTTACGAGCATTTTAAACCCACAAATACTTTTCCTATAAGGCTAGAATCTTGGAAATATTATTTCTGCGATCTTCGAGCGCTACCTAAGAACGTACGTTAAAAGGTTATGTAGAGCCTTCGCTTTATTGCTCGTAAGAGGCTTGCCTCACTAACGCTTCGCAAGATCGGTTCTTTCAATGCTTTTGATATATGAACGTGAAAAATAGAACTTTCAATTTAAAACACAATCATCGAAACTCCGCCAAAAGATGTATGAGTCTCGTTTCGAAACAGTTAAGTGATAATCTAAAGATTCTTAATTCAAATTAAAAATATTATTCAAATAAATATTTTACAGATACTTTTGAAGCTTAAAAGGCACTGAGCCTTTTTGGCATATTTAAAAACCCACAGTGAACTAGTTATTAATGTGAAGTAGATGATATGGAATTCTATCCAACCAAATCTTTGAACAGACCACTTTACCTACAGAGCTCAATGGCGTAGCGTTTCCGTTGACGACTGTGCAAAAAAGCAACTATCTGACTATGATCGAATAGGTGACCGAAAACTGCCGAAAATTTCATTGTTCTTCAGGTAGCAATTCCCGCTAAACATCTGTTCTCGGCTTCTACCTAAGTTTTTGAGCCGTTAACACCCTCCAATTTGACCTGTGTGGTTGACTACGAATCTTATTGTTCTAATCTCATGAAAAAAGGTTACTGTTCAATACAATAGACGGATATATATCGCTTAAATACGTGTGGTCTTACACATAGTGTTCCAGTCACAAAATTTTGAAATACAATATTGTAAAGTTACTTCTAGGTATATGACAAAACTCTGTAACCAATGATATTAAAAGTTTAAAAGAGTGACTATCGAGTTTCTTACGCGATCATCACGAAAATCCTACTTATTCCGAACCGGTGGTAAAGTCATGAAAATATAATAATAACAAATGACGATACAAAAGTGTACACAAATTTTCGAATTTTAATTTAGATCTCTCTATATACATATTGAGTATTGATGAAACACAGAAGTGCAAAACAATTCTATTTCACGGAACAATATCTGGTACCTATATAACAGTCTCAATAATGAGTTACCTAGTTCGGTTCTGCTAGCCACATTAGAGCCTATCATTATAATGTCCCAGGAGACATCGAGTCGCCGCAGCCAGACACGGCTTGGACGATAACTACCTCCCGAACCAGTGGTAGCTTCATTTGTCGTTCATAAGTGTTCTGTAAGGACCTAAACTGAATAAACACTTTTCATTTTCATACATATAATACGGATTGGCGACTTTTTCAAATTAACGAATCTAAACCAATTTTTACACATAATTCCCAGCCCACGTTACCTTAGCAAGAAAAACAGACTGCAAAAACAGTAGTTGAAAATTATGCCCATAAATCTGATATAAACACGTATGAGTTACGTCTAGTCTACCGTATTGTGTGCCAAATACAATAAAGTATTGCAGTGACTCATTCGCATGGGACAGAAAGGATACCCTCGTCTCTTGAAGCAACTCCAAGAAACTGCCATAAGATATTCCACTTTCTATGTATCTCGATACGGAGTAGAGCTATTATAGCATGTTACTGTTTTGCAAGGCACTTGTTAATTTAGTACCTATAGTTTGTGGAACTGTCCGTGGAATATCTCAACCAAACATATACAAAGCTACCTACCTAACCTATTTTTAGCCCTTTTTGCACCTTTAGGGAATGTCCTATTTGAAACCTGCTCAGGGACAACTGGGCGAACTAATTCATTTATTGATACAATACAAACATGAAAATATCTACACATATTAATAAATTAGAGTGTCTATTTGTAATACTAAAATACTCATTTTTTTAGATTCGGTTACATACTCGTATATACGGTCCATACACCAAAATGATAATTTTCAAATTGTTGTCTGTCTGTTTTCTCCGGATAATCTCTGAATTGGCTGGACCGATTCGGACGTGAAATTTTTTGGGCAAGTGATGTGATAAAAAAACTGACTACTTTTATTTTCGAAGGAATCTTTTGATTAGAGAAAAAAGTCATCTCATTCCGCGCGGTTGCCGTCGCCGTCCGCGTCGTGTGATTCGTGACCTTTACCAAGCTATTTTATATTATGTTTTACTGCGGGAAAATATGTTATACCCCGGGTAATACCACGGAGCACAGCTAGTACAAAGTAAATAACATATCTTAGAATTAAATATGATGTTATTTAAATCATACAAAATATACTTTAATTGCATAAGCGTAAACGAGTGCCAACGGCCTACACTACTGCCTACGAGTATTTATCATAAATCAGTCATAAAGGACCACATTTTTTTATTATTTTTTTTTTACGGTGAAGGAAAACATCGCGAGGAAACCTGTGCATGCCTGTGAAGAGATTCAAAGGTTGTGCGTGAAGTCGTCCAACCCGCACTAGGCCCGCGTGGGCGACTAAAGCCTAATCACCCCCTATACGGGTAGGCTCGTGCCCCTCGGTGGGGACGTTTAATAAGCTGATGATGATGAATCATAAATGAGAAATCCGTTCATACCAATTACGCCGGTTTTCAAGGATATGGCCTTAAATATGTAAAAGACAGTGTAATTTTACAAGACTCCATAATTAATTGTTGATCTGTGTAAAATTATTTTATTCCGATAATTATATTTAATTTGTCTGTTTCATTAATTAACTTTACCCAAGTCGCATAGTAAATTATCGAACTAGATAACCCCTAGGTGTGAGGGTAAAACCCCTGAGGATAAAATAAAACTAGCAAACAAGTTACTAATGGAAACTATTACAATGATTTTGAGGAGCGTCGGTGGTTTATTGGTATTCTCTTACGGTGACGGAAAACATCGTGAGAAAAACCTGCCCACGCCTGCGAAAAGATTGAAAGGCTGTGCGTGAAGTAGGCCAATCTGCACTGGGCCCGCGTGGAAGACTAAGGCCTAGTAATAATTATGATACTCAGTTTAACATTCGCTTTCACCAATAACTTCCACTCCCACTGTTCGGTAAAACGGCGTAAACTGATGAGCTCATTTTTTTCGATATAAAACTGAAAAACCCGGTTTAAAGGGAAACAACTTCAGATATGGCATCATATTGGGTTTTGTAAAACATCCCTGATAGTGTGTACAGTCGCCATCATCATCAGTCCACTCCTGTCCACTGCTGAACATAGGCCTCTCCAATAGCACGCCACAGAACTCTGTCTCCTGCTTTTTCGTGGCCAACTAATACCGGCCACACCGGCAACTAATATCAACGGATGAGATCACTCCATCTTGCCGGAGGTCGCCCCAACGCTTTCCAAGACGAGGTCTCCACTCGAGAACATTACCCCAACGGTTTTCGATTCTGCGGCATTGTGTCCAGCTCACTGCCAATTCAGCTTGCTTATACTTTGTCGACATAACAACTTTGGTTCTTTCGTGCACAATTCAAATTACTTATCAGCCGAACTAAAAATTGTTCTAGTCAGTTAATGGCGTTTTAGCAAGTGGACGGCAGTGCACCTACAAATACGCACTTTCTTAAGGTTATATGTCTAACTTGTGGATAGGGAACTCTATAAGTGAAATACGTGGTGACTTTGTCAATTTATGTACCAAACTTCGCGTTTATGTGGTTAATTAGCTTCAATATTTACTTACATGTTGAACAGTTCATTGAATATATTAATTGAACGGCCATGCAAATAATTAAAAGGGTAACCGCCGTGTTAAAATTTAAACTGTTATTGTTTTTCATTGTAATGGACATTTAAATAGTGTGTTTTATTGTTTTGGTGAAATGTGCCACACATGTGTGGTGGTGTGGTTAGCAAAATACACTGAAATAACGTGGTTGTTTTTTAATGAATATTTATGGAGTTGTGCTTTCACCTTAAATCTCTGGTTTTAGGGGTCGCAGTTACCCGCGTCCGTAGGTGTACCCTCGAGACCTGTAGCGTGCATATATCCAAATAAGCAGTGCATACACTCTTCCAATAACCCGGAATTTCGTCATCATATTATAATATCCCTATTTATTTATATTTTCAATACAGTAGGCGATGTAACGCCAAACAGCAAACAAACCGGGATTTGAACCTGCGCTCTCCCGATCGGGAGGCAAAATTTCACCCATGCCACCTTGATAAATTAAATACTTCTACCGTACGCTTTAGTCGAAACGTTTTACTTGTACGACAAAACTGTGGAATCAGTTACCATCTAAAATATTCCTTGAGAAACCTGGCGACCTTCAAGAAGAGAAAAGGCACACTTAAAAGGCCGGCAACACATTTCTTTGCCCTCTGGTATTGCAAGTTTACACGGGCGACCTCATTTACCACCAGATGAGCTGTCTGCTCGTTTGTCCACTATCCCATAAAAAAAACATCTCTTTTAACCCTTTGACTACCATTAATCCAAACACAATGGAAAATCTATTGTTAGTGACGCTTAAGACGTCTCTGGCGGTCAAAGGGTTAAGGGCACCTTTTGAATACCAGTATGATATATTTCCAAATTTACGATGATTCTGATCTGACGCGGAGACCTCAGAAGAGACTTCAGTTCTGTCTTTGTATTTGACGACCTCTGTGGTGGGTTCGATACCCGGGCAGTACAAAATTTATGTACAGTAACATTTCTGTCCATAATGATCGGGGTGTTTTCTATGCAAAATAAATATGTATGCGTTCACAAAAAAGTAACGTTATTTAGTACCTACCCAAAGTCGGCGAATATTCATTAAACGCTCCATTACAATATAAAAAAGCTTAATAAATCAATAAAGGGTCACGCCATACCCGTCTCATACTTTACCAATTAAAGTTGAGCAGAGTTTTAAATATAAAATAACCTAGAATCCAACCTTGTCCATTTTCCTCATTACACCGACCGGGGAACGTACCTGAAAAGACGAAATTCATTTTAATGTAGGTACATACTTGAATTATGTAATAACTTTATATTCGAAATTCGAATATATTATACGTGTATAATGAAAATGAATATTTTCGAAATTTTAATAATATAAGTATTTATTAAAATTTCGAAAATATTCGAAATTGATATGTGCTTTGGCATTGATATGAATTCAGATAATATAAATAGGTATAATTAATAATATAATACATATTTGAATAATATTCGACATTCGAAAAATTTCTTTACCATTTTATGAGTCGTGTCTTATGTCTCTACTATATTTCCTACAAAGTATATCGAGAAAAAAGAATGTTTGAGCCCTTTTACCTTTTATTGAATTCTATCGTGCTAAGTATTTAATGTTTAAGAAATTCTCCGTAATATTTATAGGGACTCGGTACCGAAACTCCTTTAAATAACTGTCCAAACATTTTAATGTGGTAAGCTACTAAGTTACATTACAAACCCTAATATCGTTTCAATCAATTAACCGTTGATTAATGAAGGACATCAGAGAGGGGGCCGGGGCTACACTGCGTTCTAATGAGGCCTCAACCCCATTACTAGCGGTCAGTGACTCGTAAACATGTCGCCTTTGATTTCGACCACTAAGACGCCGTATTCAACCTCCTATGTGAACACCACATTCTTTTAAGGGTTCCGTAGCCAAATGGCAAAAAACGGAACCCTTATAGATTCGTCAAGTCTTGTCTGTCACACCCTTTTTTCCTAAACTATAGGCACTACACTATTCAAACTTTGTAAGTATATGTATTCTGTGAACCGCTATAAGGTTTCGATAAGAAACTTAATAAATATATGTATATTTTGGGGTTCCCCATAGATAGAACTAAAATGAAATTGAGGTTTCTAATATATATTTTTTTTATAAATTAAATAGTTTGCGCGAGAGACACTTCCAAAGTTGAAAAAGTTATCACACTTTACGCCACTGGGGATCGACGGGTGATCACTGATCCCCGCTTATTTCTTAACTATGGGGTTGATAAAAGCAAAATAAAAAAATATGATGTACATGACCATGAACTCTAACAACGAAATTTAGTTTGAACGATATCGGTTGTATACCTACACGACGCAGTTGAGTTAAGGATTGTGCCATTTCACTAATGTTAAATGGATCGTAATTGTGTCTCAATTTTAAATATTGCACTTATTTGATGTGCTTAAAAGTAGGATTTTTTAATTAACACCATTAGACCAACATTTTAATTTTTTTTTTCAATGAAAAGCAAGTCTGTAATTAGCATCCAGCTGTAATCAAAAGACTATACGCGTGCGAAAGAAAATTTTGCAATTAAAAACACCGGCCAAAAATTTTAACTTAAATTCTTCAATATCAATTAAAATACTATCCATAGACGAAACACATATTATTGGAATTGCAATCCGATTAGAAACACCAAAACTGAAATCTTATATCGTTATAAAAACTGTTTTGCCCAATAAATAAAAAGACGAAAACAAAAGAAGATATATTTTTTTATTAAAGCTTAGTGTAATCGGTGAACTATAAAACTGATATTTTCTGTTCGTGACACATTGTTATTGGAAATATGTCAATTGAAAACAACCGTCGAATAATTAGACATTATTGGTACACTCGTTGGTACATGAAGACCTAAAGACGGCTGTGCTACAGTGTATTTTCACTTCTAAGATTTGTTCTGATGTGTTGGCCTAATCTTCATGTGTATTGCCCCAAATTATGTTTAGTTTTACAGTGAGCAGTATCTTATAAGCGTAGACTGTCCTTCCGATCTGGAGCTGCAGGTTCCAACACTGCCACATTACAATGCCTTTTCGTATTTCCGAAATTATATGTACGTTTATCCGACGCTCTTGCGGTGAAAGAAAACATAGTGAGGAAACCTGCGCACGCCTGCGAAGAGTTGCAAAGGTTGTGCGTGAAGTCGGGCCGCGTGGATGACGAGGGCTATAATGCATCCTATAAGGGTAGGTTCGTGCCCCTCGGTGGGGACGTTTAATGAGTTGATGATGATGTTACGTACCATAAAAAAAAGATCTACTCGCGAATAAAAAGACATGTTCATGCACACTATTTAATAAACCCCGGGGATTGAACCCGGAATCCTTGGCAAAGTAGCCTACTCGTACGTTACAATATATACTACATGGGTTTTTAGTTAAGCGCCCTACCGTAATTGTATTCACATTATTCATTTATTAAATACATATGCGTGACCGAAATCATCAATAATAATCATAACTGTTGATTAACTAGCTACGATTTAAGTTCGATTGACCAAGAAGGGTCAGATCATGCATAATTTATTGAGACTATCTATTAAAACCTTTTTAGGTGGGGTATTTTAATTTTAGCGGCCCGAAGTATCCTTAAAATTATTTCTATAACAACTACTTATTTCTATATACCTATTTCCTTTTTCGTTAGTTGCGTAAACACAAACAGACACATTGATGCTCTCAATTTTTATAGTGCCCAGGGATCGAACCCACAACCCTAAGTAGTAAATCCGGCCGCTCAATCATATCACTAAATCAAAGTCAAAAACATTTATTTCAAATTAGGCTTCCAAAAAGTACTTATGATCGTCCAAAAATATAATAAAAAACATAATAGAGCGTCGGTGGATCAGAGGTGTGGACTGTAGCCTTCCTACCGGGAGGGCTGAGGTTCAAATCCCGACACGTACCAATGTATTTTCGAATTTTCGAAAAATATATGTACGTTATCCGACGCTCTTACGGTGAAGGAAAACATCGTGAGGAAACCTTCATGCACGCCTGCGAGAGATTGGAAGGTTGTGTGTGAAGTCGTCAATCCGCACTGGCCGCGTGGACGACTGAGGCCTAATCATCCTATACGGGTAGGCTCGTGCCCCTCGGTGGGGACGTTTAATGAGCTGATGATGATGATGATGATAATAAAAATCGATTAAAATACTAAACTAAAAATATGAGTTTTGATGCTTTGAAAAAAAATCGCTTCAGTGGTTTGGCCTGTTGAGAAAGAAGCACTCAAGAAAACTCAACAGTGTAGCCTTTTATGAAAACAATTCCTTAATGTAACAATATATCATAAACACTGAAATAGCTGAGCAGTTTAAGACCACGGATTTTTATCTATTCTATTATATAAATATGTAATGTAATAGCACTCAAGTCTATTTAACTCACGTGCAAAGTATTTTTATTTCATTGGTATGATTAGGCTAACGGTCAGACAGTTCACCTGGTGGTTTTTTAATGCTATTAAAGTGGGCAAACGGCTTATCATCATCATCAGCTTATTATACGTCCCCTTCAAGAGGCACGAGCCTATGTGTAAAAGGCGTATAGGCCTTAGTCGTCCACGCGGGCCTTTTTCCATTTATTCGCAGGCGTGCGCAGGTTTTCCCTCAATGTTTTTCTCGCCCTAAGAGCATCGGATAAACGTACCTACATTTAATTTCAAAAATTCGATAAGACACTGGTACATAACGGCATTTGAACCTGCACCCTCCAGATCCGAAGGCAACAGTCCTCACCAATGAAATACCGACGCTCATTTGAGTCACCCGACGTTCATAACATAAATAGTTACTAATACATAGAAACACAGTAGTGGCCGACATCACAACCATTACACCAAATGAATGGGTACGTTCGGACAACCAGTCCTTCCGAACTGTCGTTTACATGTGGGCGGATCGTCAGTAGCTTGTTGCACATAATTGCATCACTTAGATGCGTGACCGAGTGAGGAGCCGTTTGGAAGGTTTAATTACGCCAATTAATCAATGCTGTCTCTTTAGCTTTTGAAGCTTGAAACGTTAGTTTCTCTATTCTTGTCTGTGTATATTATTGTGCCTTTTTCTAACTGACTTTAGATATCGTCCCGTAAAATAGAAGTGATGGGGAATGTCATAAAAAAGAAGCTGAATATTATTGTTAGCCGGAGATGGCCATTGCTGCCTCAGCAGGCAATAGGTGAGCGCAGATAGCTTTCATCCTTTAGTATTTACACAAAGAGTCCTATACCTATTACCTAGCCCTATTGCCAAAGGCCGTCCCAGAAGGGGTTCGCACGGATTGATAGCCGGGTACTTTAAAAGCGTATTGATATGTTTAAAAGTAATAATAATAATAATACGTTTATTCACCATAAAAAAATTACATTGTGTTCCTTACTGACTAGTTACTTTTTTTTTCTTTTTCTTCTTATTTTAAATGTAATAGTTTAAAAAAAGGTTAAGCATCTGAAGCCGAACTAAGATGGAGACATCCTGTATTTCAGCAACAGCGCCTAAGTAACTACGATATCACTTGTAACAAAGTTTTCAATAAATGTATTTGAAATTAAAGTCTGACTCCTTCATCAAAATACAGCGCCGGTAGTGAATTTATATTTTAGATCATTGAGGTTCTATCCTTCTAAGATATTAATGATAAAGCATTGTATTATGCGGTGACATCTCTTAGAATTGCCGAGGTCCTCAATCAACACACTATTGAAAATTTACCTAGAGGTAAATAAATTTTAATAGCTGATAATTGAATCGTTGACCTGAGCCCCTTTTGATTACTAAATAGTTGTGAGTGAACAAGATGGTAATTTCACTTACCATCAGGTGAATCGTCTAATACATGCAAAAACAAAGACTACTTTTCAAAATATATCATCATCATTCTTTTTAACGTCTCACCGTGGGGCACGACCCTAACCATATAGGGCTCAACACTATCAGCAGCTCCATAAATATAACTATATAAAAATCATTGAATAGCCATTAAAAATAAACCAATACAGAACGCGAATATAATATGTGGATTAACGAAACACGCGTAAACGCAAAAAACAATCCACACACCGCCGAAAGGATTTAACGTGGACAAACCATAAAAATTCATATGAAAGTAAATCGTATATTGGTAAATATCCAATATAAAAGCGTTACGAAAGATCTAGTAATTGAAACACGATTGCATACCATAAAATTTAAATACGTCATATAAAACGGCAGTCGGTGTCCCGACGCATATTACTAACACACATTACGTAGGGTAGGGTTTATTAAAGTAAACATGACTCATAAAACCAAATCACTGCCCAATAAAGTTTGCTCCAAGCAAAATAAGCGCGTCCAATCAAAACACAACTCAATTATGGAATGACCTTACCTGAATCCCAGGGAAGCAAGGATCACAAAATGGAATAACCAACGAAAATGGCATGTATTAACATTATTACGGACTAAACCATGTTTTCTGCTCAACGCAGAAGGGCAGAAGCTAATAATATAACCAATAATTTGATCAGCTACGATCCTTTGATGGGAACAAATTTACTTACGAAACGAGCACTGGGTAAATTCAATCACTATCTATTGGATAAGTGTTATAGGAATTGACAAGGGATTTCTGATATCTTTTGGTTCAACTATTTTTCCAACTGCTAGACGGTCTTAGAATGAGCGGTTTAGCGCTTTTTATAATATTTAAGTCTTTTTAGCAGGCCCAAGTTTAAGATATACCGTATACTTCATATATTCTGTCAGCACGTTTAGACTAGCTCAAACCAAAGGTTTTAACCCAATAAAATGTAAATGTTTACTGTTATAGAAATCACATTAAAGTTGGAACGACATTGCTTGTTGAATTGTTTTTTATTACTACAAAGACAAGGAAAATAACAAAAATATAATGAGACAATCGCGTTTACTATATTAGGATTTAAATTCAGCCGTGTCGGTTCGACTACTTGACACACACTAATTCCATAAGAACCCGTGTGGGTTATATGTCAATTATTCAATTATAAGATAAATATTACATTTTATTCACCTAAAAATATATAACAAGGCAAAGAATAACTAAAAAAATACTAAAATTAAGACTAATANTAATACGTTTATTCACCATAAAAAAATTACATTGTGTTCCTTACTCACTAGTTACTTTTTTTTTCTTTTTCTTCTTATTTTAAATGTAATAGTTTAAAAAAAGGTTAAGCATCTGAAGCCGAACTAAGATGGAGACATCCTGTATTTCAGCAACAGCGCCTAAGTAACTACGATATCACTTGTAACATAGTTTTCAATAAATGTATTTGAAATTAAAGTCTGACTCCTTCATCAAAATACAGCGCCGGTAGTGAATTTATATTTTAGATCATTGAGGTTCTATCCTTCTAAGATATTAATGATAAAGCATTGTATTATGCGGTGACATCTCTTAGAATTGCCGAGGTCCTCAATCAACACACTATTGAAAATTTACCTAGAGGTAAATAAATTTTAATAGCTGATAATTGAATCGTTGACCTGAGCCCTTTTGATTACTAAATAGTTGTGAGTGAACAAGATGGTAATTTCACTTACCATCAGGTGAATCGTCTAATACATGCAAAAACAAAGACTACTTTTCAAAATATATCATCATCATCAGCTTGTTTTACGTCCTCACCATGGGGCACGACCCTAACCATATAGGGTGTATAATATATCATAAATCTTTTATTTTAAACTTTAAGCAGCTCCATAAATATAACTATATAAAAATCATTGAATAGCCGGTAAAAATAAACCAATCAGAACGCGAATATAATATGGTGGATTAACGAAACACGCGTAAAACGCAAAAACAATCCACACACCGCCGAAAGGATTTAACGTGGACAAAACCATAAAATATTCATATGAAAGTAAAATCGTATATTGGTAAATATCCAATATAAAAGCGTTACGAAAGATCTAGTAATTGAAACACGATTGGCATACCATAAAATTTAAATACGTCATATAAAACGGCAGTCGGTGTCCCGACGCATATTACTAACACACATTACGTAGGGTAGGGTTTATTAGAGTAAACATGACTCATAAAACCAAATCACTGGCCCAATAAAGTTTGCTCCAAGCAAAAATACAGCGCGTCCAATCAAAACACAACTCAATTATGGAATGACCCTTACCTGAATCCCAGGGAAGCAAGGATCACAACAATGGAATAACCAACGAAAATGGCATGTATTAACATTATTTACGGACTAAACCATGTTTTCTGCTCAACGCAGAAGGGCAGAAGCTAATAAATATAACCCAATAATTTGATCAGCTACGATCCTTTGATGGGAACAAATTTACTTACGAAACGAGCACTGGGTAAATTCAATCACTATCTATTGGATAAGTGTTATAGGATGTTACAAGGGATTTCTGATATCATTTTGGTTCAACTATTTTTCCAACTGCTAGACGGTCTTAGGAATGAGCGGTTTAGCGCTTTTTTATAAATATTTAAGTCTTTTTACAGGCCCAAGTTTAAGATATACCGTATACTTCTATTATATTCTAGTCAGCACGTTTAGACTAGCATCAAAGCCAAAGGTTTTAACCCCAATAAAACTGTAAATGTTTACTGTTATAGAAAAATCACATTAAAGTTGGTAACGACATTGCTTGTTGAATTGTTTTTTATTACTACAAAGACAAAGGTAAAATAAACAAAAATATAATGAGAAATCGCGTTTACTAGATTTAGGATTTAAATTAAGCCGTGTCGGTTGCGACTACTTTGACACACACTAATTCGCATAAGAACCCCGTGGTGGGTTATAATGTCAATTATATCAATTATAAAAAGATAAAATATTACATTTCTTTCACCTAAAAATTATATAACAAGGCAAAGAATAACTAAAAAAATACTAAAATTAAGACTAAATACCGTATCTTTTTCTTCAATGAGTGTGACTAGTACAAACATAGTTACATATACTATATAGAAGTTAGATTTTAATTGGATGTGAATCTCTTATTAGAATGAATGAATGTGGGTCTCTTATTAAAATAAAATCTTGAGTGATGTGATGTCTCTTGATAATAAAGTACTGACCGAAATATCGTAAAATTGGGATCAGAGCATACAAATTTCGCAATTTTGTTAGACATATTTATAGGCAGAACATCATACTAAAAAACAAGGGCCACCATAATGCAATTTTAATGTGCTGTATCCATTTTGTTTTCTTGTAAAAAGCCGGAAACCATCTGGTGCAGTTTGTAACAAAAAAGAAACCTTTCTTTGCACGTAGGGATCGGTTTTTTTGGGTCGAATTCTATATCTAAGCACAACCTTACGTTTAAAATAATAATAAGCGTTCGTATATGTAGTCAGGCTATACAAAATGTATGATAAAGGTTAGCATGACTTTATAAAATATTGTGTACTATTAATATACTCGTAGGTAAATTAATGATTGCCCAAATAGCAACAAATATTACTGTCTACTAAATAGTCAAAGATAACCTAAAAATCTTGCACATTACCAAGCTTTCCAATATAAAATTGCAATGAAATGTTAGGAACTCCTACACACATTAATATTCTTACCTTCAATTCATTACGCAACCATTGCTAACGAATAACATAACGAAGCTGACCCCAGACAGCACCGAATGTTTTACTGTCGCATGAACGTGTGAAAACGACACCCTTTATAATATTCAGGACCCGCAAAAATGTTCGGTGACCTCGAAATGGGGCTTTCTCCCGTAGGGCTCTCTCGGGTCAATTTCGTGGCACTCGGACCCTTATACTGCGCGGCCTCAATTATCTCAGGGACGTCGCGGTAGGTCGCCTGATGAATAGTTAAGGGCAGGCTAATGGGTTATACGCTAGTTGAGGCGGCTGGAGACCGCTGTAAGTCGATATCGGCGTTTACGTCGCAGCAGCTTATGCTGACGCGGGACCTTTTGTCTGTGTCTTTGTTTTATTTTTTATTGTTTTTTTTTTTTAATTTCGTTGTATTACTTTAAATTTTTGTTAAGTGAGTTTGTTTGTCCTATTGCTACTATTTGTGTAATCTTTGTGTCGTGCACGGTCAAATTATGTTTTTTCTTTTTTTTGTTTATACATATGTATTTTTACCTTGGGAATTAACTGTAATCTGTAATCAACAAACTCGTCTTGTTTGGTCTCTTCTGCCAACCAAAATGCTATCCAGCTGACCAGATTTCACACTTCTTTCAGTACAACTGTGCCATTCTTTTGTTATTAAATATCTCATACGTCTTGTCCCAAACTAAGAAACCTTTCCTTATGAACCTGTAATACATACATTTTGACGTAAAACAGGGAGTCCAACAACCAATAATTTATTCTAAGACGTTTCGATAAATTTAGAAGCACTTAATTGCTTTTTTAACGAAAAGAACGTCATCACAAAAATAAAATATAAAACCGACAAACCAGTAGCATCGCTCGACAGATCTGTTCTCGAGTTTTGGATTTTAGTATTCGAGTAACTTACCGAACCAAAATGGACTATCAATAATAAGTGAGAATATTATAATCATTATTAGTTTTAAAATTGGATATTTGATTTAATCATTCGTAACCTCGAGGTATATTGCCTTAATAAATTAAAATTTCTTTCTATCTATAACGGCGATGTTTGATGGGTAAAATTCGTAGTTATTGTTTGGCACTACCAAAATATTACTAGAATATTATATTCTAATATTATCGCATCACAATGAAAGTTCCCAATCGCCGATAAAACGTGTCATCGGTTGATTTAATTTAAAGCAATTATTCAGACATTGAACGACGTAACCACGGTTGTAACGGTTCAAAAACCTTCAATTCAACTGACATGAATTCAGGGCTGTGTCTCTTTATATTAAATGCTTACATGTATATATTATTTTTGCCAAAAGGACCTATGAACAACAACAAATTCTATATTAAATTTAATCATGAAGGAAATCTTGCTCGTAACTTTAAGTTTATGACAGAAATATTCATTGTAAATATTGCAATCATATTTTAACAATCACAATAATTTCAAAATATACAATATGGTCCGCCATTGCCATTTCCTAATTGTATATTTATTTTCACCACATATAAATTATAGGTACCACATTTGTGTAACCAATATTTCAAAGGCATATAGCCTAACTATATAAAAGGATAGCTAAACAAAACGCAAAATGTATGTATCGTCCTTTATATAAATAACTAATTAATTTTATCGTACAGGGGCCTGCGAAACAAGCGTGCAGATAAATTTAATTAGGACCCGAAAGGATTTACCGTCATTATTCTTTATAAATTGTTAGTCATTTTCTTAGAAAGTCTTTGAATAAGTATTAATATAAATAGCTTCAAAAGGCGGAATAAGGAAAAATTTTTGACATTAAAAATAAAAAATACATTAAAAAGTCAAGTTTTTAAAGTTACTCCAAGTAATTTACGTGAGTGTAAGATATTATATTTTCATGCAGGGCACAGGCCCTACCGCACATTATAGCTATGAGGCCAATGAGCCATAACCCACCACGCTAACCCAATGCGGATTATTGGGTGTTAACCACTACCATATTAAGATTTTCTTTCACTTCGGTAAATCAACCTGCCTGCAATTTCCTTACCAAGCTGGGAAATACGTGGCGTTTCCCCGTTTTTGTTCGGAATGACTTATCGCTTATCTAGTGTAAGATTGGGGAGATTCCCCGCGGGCTAGTCCGACCTCCGGATCACGAAGCGATTTAAGCTGAATGTTGTACCCATTAGACCACGGAAGCCGTTTGATAGTAGTACACTAACTTAATGATGTCATAGACATAATCATGTTTTTAACAACCCTAACAAAATAACAGTGGTAAGGTCAGCACCACAATACATCGATCACAAACGACCAATGCAGCGTGACGGAGAAAGTCTAACATCGTCACACATCGTGAATGTATGCAAACGCATTTCGATTTCATGCTACGGCCAGCGACTGGGAAAGCGCAACCAAGTGTTGCATTCTATCATTTGTACATTTTTTACTAGGTGGTACACTCCATACTTCAATTTTGACGGCCCATTTGGTGCTGCGGTTGAGACGTCGACTGCGGGTTCGATCCCCGGGCAGTACAAACATTTGTGTGCATGAACATGTCTGTTTGTAATGGTCTGGGTGTTTCCTATGTATAATATGTATGTATTTACAAAAAGAAATGTTTATCCGTTGTTTAGTATCGATAATACAGCTTCATGCTTAACTTGGGGCTAGATGACGCTGTGTGAATGTTAGTGGATTTTTTTATTTATATTTCGACATTTCTTGCCTACAAACATTGCCGTTCAACCACGACATATTGCTCATCGACATTTATTGGATTCTCATAATTTAATTTCCTTAGATATATTTTCTTCCACAAATATTTTTTTATTTCTTTTACAATTTTTCATATCGTCTTTAAAGGCACATTATCCAGATAAGTTTAATTTGGAAGTTAATTAGTCATACATTTTATCAATATGCTTAAAAGGTTTCCATAAAAATAAATACATAGTATGCATATTTTGTGCTCAATATAAAAATTAGTACAAATCTACAAAAAAAGTACCTTCTGTGTTAATTTGTCATTGAATGATTTTCTTCTTTTTAACGTCTCGAGGTGCAGTGACAAACTATCCCCACCGCCTGGGAAGCTGGTAGGGGGTGTCTGGGGCTCGAGCCAAAACAAATTAGTCTATAGAGACTACCATATGTACCTACTATGCGAGTCTGGAAATTCAACAGCAGCTATCCTTAAAGGCATTTCAGAATCAAAAATTGATTCGTACTGACAAATAATAAAATTTTGATTAAGTTTGATAGCAGTCAAAGGGTTAATACAAATAACGTAACAATATCTTTAACCGGTGGCCATTAAGCTTGCTGCAATCAATATCAGAAAAATGGGTATATACCATTGCTGGAGAAAATTAGATGTAGAAATAAGAAATTAACAAGTTTTACCTTCATTTGTATACCGAATCCATATTATAACAGATTCTTTTTAATTAAATGTTAAGTATATTTTGTCTCTTTACTTCTGGGACACCCCAGCATATTCTTCGATAATAAGATTGTCTTTATAAAATCGTTCGAGGAGATTAATCCGCAAAAAATGCATTTATGTACTCACACTATGATTTAGGATGCAGTGCACTACGTTGTACTTTATGCAATAGCAGTAGCTAGCTATTTTTTTTGTGCTTCATTTTTATAGTTTAATAAATATCCATTCCACTCTAATTGAAAAATTATCACTCATTTTATAGCTTCTCACTATTCTTTAAAATCCTATCCCTAAAACGCTGCGATTCTAACAAAACAAACGTTTAATTTGCACACACAAGGCTAAACTACCGATCAGTCAGGGAGCGTCGCAATTATCCAAGTAGTCGTTGTAAAGCTGTGTTCATCAATTTCATGGTCTAAGTTGGTTGCTCCGTACATTCGGGGTGCCAAATTGAACTGTTTATGTATTCCGTAGATAGTCGCCCGCAGGGTCGCGTCTCTGTGAATTATGCCAGCCATTATTACAGACGGAGTGGTTTGGGCTTCCATACACTTCAACTGTATAGATAGCGTGTTTGAATTGGTCATTTAAAGTATGGAATCTGGTTATAGGGTCTACACCATATTTGAACGTAACAAAAAACATTTACCTAGGCCAAACCATGGTCTAACCTTAACATGATAAGGTCTTCCATTATTACACCAAGAGTTTGGCTACCCAGACTACCCAGCATTTCTTTATAATGAAAATTTGCGTGCATATTGTATGATGTCTATACTAATATAAGCTGAAGAGTTTGTTTGTTTGTTTGAACGCGTTAATCTCAGGAACTACTGGTTCGATTTGAAAAATTCTTTCAGTGTTAGATAGCTTATTTATCGAGACAGGCTTTAGGCTACATATCATCACGCTACGAGTAATAGAAGCGGAGCAGCAATGAAGAATGTTCAAAATCGGGGGTATTTTTTCATACTTGGAGCTTCCGCTGCGTACGCTGAGTAAACGGTTAAAGTTCACAAAAGTCATGTATGAGGTATTGTTCTCCTTTGTCTACAAAAAATCGCGACAGCATAATGTTATTTTTTAAGGTTAGCTCACTATAAACATATTTTTTCCTAAAAAACTGAAATTGACCCCGAAACCCTTTAAAGTTGGAGGGAGGGAAATCCTAATGTATAGTGATAAATGAAAGTACCGTGTTTTCCCGAATTAATGCGAGCGAAGCCGCGGGCAAAAGCTAGTTTAATTAATAAGAGGAAAAATTATATACCACCCATAGAACAACTTTCGGACTTCAGTCGTGCAAGATGGCGTGGTATAATTTTGTAGACATTTACTATCATTTTGATTTAATAATTTATTTCTTGTATTCTTTAAATTATCATTTTTCTACAATTAAACCGCCTTCCTACTCTTTTACATAATGATTCTTAACTGTATGGTTGCCTGGAAGAGAATGCTTATTAGCAAATAGCTCATATTGTATTTGTTTTTAATTGTTAATGTACTCTAAATTGTTATTTGTCTTGGAACTGTACAATAAAGAATAATCCATGTAGCTATTACTCAGACATTTATTAACCTATTCTGCATAACCACGCAAAAGTAACATGAAAAATCTGCCGACAAACGCCGACTACAAATCATAGAGCAGATAGGTTTGACGTGTACAGAAAAAAAATATGGCCGTCTACGTCCGAGCCATATGTCTTGACCAAGTAACAAGTTCTTACAAGTGGTGCTCACATAAATCAATGAGAGGCGAGAGGCACTACACACGATACTATCGCTTCTCGGAGTGCTTTGGAGGGTGGAGTACCCTCGGCTTGTCCTCTAACCCAATTTGTACTAACAGAGACATCTTTCTAGTGATTTGATTCCGGCCCGTTAGACAGTTGAGTAGAACCAAAAAATTTCAGTGCATATATACTTAAAATACTTTTTGAATGCATATAAAACTTTCTTTATGTAAAAAAATTTTGTTCTTAGTTTTCTTTTTCTTTTCGGTCTGTGTTTTAATACTGACATTCACACAGCGCCATCTAGCCCCAAACTAAGGATCTAGCCTAAATTGACGACCCATTTTGTTTAATGCTTGAGACATGTGCTCCTACACCAAGGGTTATGGAAGTAGTATTTTTCATATAAAAACAGCAATCAAAAACAAATAAACAACCTACAAGATAGCAAATATTGAAAACGGTAATGATGTTACTAGATAAATAATTGGAAAGGCACGAGCCTTATTAACTAAATTAATCTTCCACGCGGGCCCAGTGCGGATTGGCCGACTTCACACACAGCCGTTAAAATTCTTCGCAGGCGTGCGCTGGTTTCCTCACGATGTTTTCCTTTAGTATAAGACCATCGGATAAACATACATATAATTTCAAAAATTCTTTGAACACATTGGTATGTGTCGGGATTTAAACCTGCACCCTCCAGATTGGAATGCAACAGTCCACACCAATGAGCGACCGACGTTTCACTGGATATATAACTTAGAAAATAAAAATGTAAAACATTATGATATTATGCTTATAGGAATAACGAACCGACGAAACACAGATAAGTATAACAACCCAATAGGAAATTTTCGTTTCCAAGATTATTGTCCATAAAATAAACCGTTTGCAAGTAAAGGGTGGAGCCAATAAAAAGGCGATCGCACAATAAAAGTCTAAAAGAATACAATGGAAATTATTTCAATAGCGAAATTAAGGTACATTACTTTTAATGGTACAATTATTGTTTAGGTTCTATGTTAAATGTGTATTCCTATTATAACGTATGTATACAAGAAACACTGCAAAGTATCATAAAACAAAATACTACTATTTGAAGAAATACTTTTTTTTAATAATAATAAACGTTTATTGACATAAAAAAAAGTTAACAAATTGGGAGAAAACCCCTGTCTTCTGTGTTAGGTATGCAAACCCGTGTTACAGAAGTCAGTGCTTCCAGTCGCCGGAGATGACTCGATACAGTTTTATGTTTTCTTATTATATACATTACAGTAACCTTAAACTTAATTTAGAACATATAACCAAACAGTACAAACAACTGATGTATATAAACATTTCAGAGCAAAAGTACAATAATTTGAATGTTTTCGTATTCAATGAGGATATGTGTTCATGTGTGTAAATGTTTAGTATGTACGTGTGTATGATTGTGTGTTAGTATGTATACCATGATGATGTGCGCATGTTATTTTGATAGTACCTATACTTTCGCTCCTGTTTCTAAAACCATACAAATTTCAAGTACAAAGCATAATATTTCTCATTTAAAAAGACTCTTATTAACTCTAATCCGTACAAAATACGTACGTTCGCATTCATGCTGAGCAGAGCATAATCTCCACACGACGCATTCAATTCAACCCCTACCTCTATCCCGAAAAGGATCACGTACGTAATTCGTGATTTGACGAAATCTTGCCATTTTTTCAATTCATTTACTTATCCCATGTAATTTGATTTATCGTCTTACATAATGACGTCACAAAGTCTGTCTTGAAGCGCGCTCAAGGTTCGTTGAAGCGTTGCCAGTNTTTCTCATTTAAAAAGACTCTTATTAACTCTAATCCGTACAAAATACGTACGTTCGGCATTCATGCTGAGCAGAGCATAATCTCCACACGACGCATTCAATTCAACCCCCTACCCCTATCCCGAAAAGGATCACGTACGTAATTCGTGATTTGACGAAATCTTGCCATTTTTTCAATTCTTCACTTACATCCCATGTAATTTGATTTATCGTCTTACATAATGACGTCACAAAGTCTGTCTTGAAGCGCGCTCAAGGTTCGTTGAAGCGTTGCCAGTGTTGCCGAAGTTTGACTATCGACATTTGACCTTGAAAATCAATTATGCTATCGATAATTATATCGATACTATTGAGATATTAAGCTTCGATACTAACGGAAGAAATTAGTTTGTCAATACAATTTAAGCCTACGGGGCTATCGATAGTATTGCTTTTGCCCAACTATCGACAATCTATCGATAAACTTTCGAGCAGCAACATGAAACGTAGCGACTGCCTTGAATTTGATTTTTGTTTTACTGAACGAACACTTCGTGCAAGTTCACGATTACAACAACAAATCTGAATAGCAAACTGAGTTCGGTTGATCTGGCAACAACTGAGACAAATAATAATACAATCACACATACCTCCATGTTGCCTCCATGCTACGACAAACAGCGGGTCGCGTGCGCACCGGAGTGGAAATATTCCCTAACGAGTTGCCTGTAAGGATGGCACTGTTTATTCTTAAGAAAACATACTTTATTATTATCACCAACTACTTATAAGCTTAAAAGTTTGACTCGCGAAACAGTAATTATGTTATTGTAACTACCCAAACCTTAAGCCCGCCAAACATATTTACATTTCCCTTGCTTAAAAAAGACACCTATGAAATCGATCGCAATTAATTGGGCATAAGAATATAGTTTGATACCATTGAGAGATGAGGTCTATAAATCAAAACTTCTTGATTCTTCATCACCCCACTGTAGGGTATAATAGGCCTTCTCGCAAAACATAGTTATGGGTAAACTGAGCGGCGAACGGTGAAACTTCTTTATCTTCTTTAACTTTCTTTATCGAGTACAGAGATTCAAAATTAAAATCAAATAATTTAGTACCTTAAAGACAAATTATGAATGGCACTGACCTTAATCGCAAGGATTCAAGGCACAATAGAAAATCTATTGCTTTTGTTGGATATATCCGTCAGCAGCATTAAAGCGTTAAAGGGTTAGTGACTAAAATAACAAACAACGTCTGAGCTAGGAAACAGAACTAACTTTACTATCACTTAGGAAGTAGAGTTTACTTCTGTGTCAACCCTAGCAAAGAACTGAACGGCACTGCACACCTTTTGTGAGATCCAAAACGTTCAGAGCACCTCTAACAATACACAAATTTGAATGTCCTCGCATTGACTTAAGAGCATGTGAGTAAAATATACGTATCTGTGTAGGATTTTAATGTGGGAGAATAGCTCTCCTGGTGGTATATGATGAGACTGGTCATGAAAGATGCAGTGTTTTTTTATACTATAACAGGCAAACGAGCAAACGGCTCATCTGATGGTAAATGTCACTGCCGCCCATGTACATTTGCAATACCAGAGGGCACTGAAATGCGTAGTGTTGAAGGAAATCAATGTCTGGAATAATTACTGGCTTCTGTCCACACTGCCCTGCGCCTATCCCCCAGGCAGACCCTGATGTGAGAGAAAAATAGCAAACTAAGCCTAATCTTCCCAAAGCAATGGAAGCTTAAACAACCGGAGGGAGAGGAGTATACATTAAACGATTATAATGCAAAAGAGCAGAAAGTAAAAGGACCAAGAGTTAAAAAGGTACTAATAAACAACTATTATGTTATATTAAAGAAATTACTTTATTTTCCGTTCCTCCCAATGCATGGTGCATCAAAAATGTATTCTTTAACATACACGTAACTTTTAACTGGATGTGACCACCCAAGATAACTTACACTGAAAGCTTTTTGACACTGCATGAACGTGTAAAAAATGACAGTGTCACTAATATATACAATGTGTTCCCGAAATGTCAGCTTTTGGCATTTTGCCAATATTTTTCTGATATTTTTGAATAAATATATTTAATTATTTTAAACAATAAATTTCAACTCATTGATTTATTTACCTACGAAAAGTTATTACTGGATTTTATCCATTTGATCACTTTAATTGTAGGACCATTTAAATACGCAAACCATGTTTTTTCGTTTTTTTCTCAGCGTAATTTATGTCTCTGTCGACTGATGCGAGCCGAATGCCATAATTTTTCATACAAAAAGCTGACCAAATTTTGAGACACTTCTGTTGTTAGCTCCGTGCGTATTTTTATACGCCCATGCCCACTTATTGTTTCTTACAGAAGCATCGTGCATGGGTGACTTGACATCAGTAGATCCATCTGCTTGCCTGCCTACATGAAATAAGGTAATCGTCTTGACCATCCTGTACACTTGGTAACAATAAAAAAAAGAATCGTTTCATAAATTATTAACAGGTCAAACATAACGGTAGGTACGTTGTATAAGAAAAAGTTTCCAAACTGTTCCTTCGGGTCTACAACACAAAAACCTTCGCATCACGCCGGATGACAAACGTGTCCGTAACTCTTGTCAATCTTGACTTTGATTCGGGATCAAAGATCAGTTCGAGGAGTGACAAAATTCTATTTCGTAACACCGAAAGATGTTATGATGTGTCTGAGTGAATTGTCACTTTCACAAACCAAGACCCGATTCAATGAAACTTAATAAAACTTCGTGTCGCCTCAGGGCTACGTCTTTTCAGAACTTTTTATGACGTCTTTTTCGTGACGTCACGTTATTCCAGTTTATTTTTTTTCATCAATAGTTAGAGAACAATCAGATAAATTCTAATGTCTTCCAAACCCACTTTACGCTAATGTTTTATGTACTACTCAGATACTAACATTGAGTAACTTGCTTCATCTTTCTTTTGCGACAGTATAGTATTATTACTATAAATTTCTAATTTCAAAACATTTCGCAGTTTCCTTATTGGAACTCAAGTTATCAGCACCAGCGTTATCCGCCGTAAAATGAGAAACCCAAACCTACCCACAGGCTTTTATTGTTTAAACCAGTTCTCACTTATGGAAGCAAAACCTTAAGATAAAACTCACACATTAAGGGATGTTAACTGACTGCAAATCAAGTAAGCTACTTTTATTTGTCGAAACGACATTTTCTATATTTTTTTTATTGGAATAACAGTATATTACATGTCACGTACATTATTTATCAATCGATATTTTTTTGATAGGAAAAAATATTCAATTTTAGGTGAATGAATACAAATACTTAACGAATTTTGATAAGTTTCTGATTTTTTTAACCGATTAATTTATCCAATATTTGTTATGCCTATCTTTCCCAACAACCCGAATAACCTGATTAATAAAATTATAGGATTTTTTTTCAAATTAATTAGTACTGATTTGTGTCCAGAAACTTATCTTCTTATGTCCTAATATAACTTAATCATAAGCATAAAAGTATATGCCCATAGCAACTGCAAGTTTCCATTTGATGCTTTATGGTTGTAAATTAAACGAACTAAATAACAATATCAGAATATAAATCATGCAACTCGCTCTTACGGCTATCGAATTGAAATATCTTGCATTGGCAACAGAAATGCTTGTAAATCAAATCCCTCTGTCGCAGTGTCAAATATTAACTGGGGAATCCAACCAAGGAGATCCAACAATTATCTCTGCGATTTCCCGATTGGATTGGCTCAATTTCAAACTTGTAGTAGCATCTACTGTATTTACCTATGGAGGATCATTGATGATGTTGACGTTATTATAGATGGTATCTATCCATCTAAAACATGTAAACCTTGCAGCAATTGAGAAAAAAATACAATTAAGACGATCTTATCGGTTACACGGATTTTATCCAAACATCCTCACAAATAAAGAATAAGTTGTTACTTATGTAGTAAAGGGAAAATGGGTATTACTTGTTTATATTACTTACTATGTATTATTTATTACTTTAGTTAGTTGTCGTCCAACCCGCACTGGGCCCGCGTGGACGACTAAGGCCTAATCACCCTTTACGGGTAGGCTCGTGCCCCTCGGTGGGGACGTTTAATGAGCTGATGATGATGATTACTTTAGTTACTTTTCTAATACAGTGTCGCCAAAAAGGGTCACAATTCAGTGATTAATAATTTAGTGACACTAGTAAACCAAAATACTCAAATTTTATATTCTTGACAAATGATAGTATAATGTAAGAACTGAAAAGACATTTGTCTATGTTATCGTTGTTAAATATTAATACTACTCAGTAACCACATCATACAGAAGAAACACAAAACTCTAATCCAGGAAAACCTTTACAAGATCAAAGATAACTAGAGGTAAGTTAAAAAACTTTTCTCCCATAAAATTCAACGAACAATAAAAACGGTGGAAATTACTGCTTCGAACTTGATCCCAAAAGAAATCTCATTAAAGTGTCGTGCATTGAAGGCTGATTAACGTTCGAATCTCTCCAGCTGAATACTGAACACTGTATCCGGTGAGATATCCAATGAGAGATAACCACTGTCTTCATTTAATCCCTTCCCCTTTGTTCCAAATTTCTTCTAAGAAAAGGAAATCGATGAAAATTGTGTAAACGCAAAAGCAATCTCGCAAAAATTGCTCTAGAATCTCGAAGTAAGTGAGTGAGTTTATTTTGCCATGATATTTCGATTGTATTAAAACTAACAAGTATAGATCGTTATTCATTTTTGTTGATATAACTTTAACAAAGAAACGTAGATTTCTTGAAGTATGTAACTTTCTACTAAAACAGATTGTTATGGGTATCATGCTTTGACACTATTTATAGACTAATTGATATAACAATAGGTTTTTGTATTTATGATTGGTTCTGACTTTAAGTAATCTGTCTGTGTAGGTACCTAATTTAAAAATTTAAAGTAACAGATGTGTATAGAATTTCCTTTCAACATAGTAACGACTCTACATTTTCTAATAACCTTCAACAATACTAGCGTTTTACTCTGACAGAAAACGCATATTAAAGTACTTACCTTATTCGAAGCTAACTTTATTATTATGACCTGTTAAATAAAAGCCAATAACAACAATGTCGCTTTACCAGTTTTATGATACTACAGATGGCGCCACTGCCAACTGAGTATCGGAAATACGTCATCAAGGAGTACTAAAATGGTAAAAGACTACGGAAAACCGATGTGCCTATCTCATATTAAGAGCTTGGAATAACGTTGTTGTTTAAAAAAAAAATGTCATCACAAAAACTATAGGTAGGTAAGTAGTAGTAAAAATTAACGTTCGGATCGTACTTTACGAAAAAAGATAAAGAAGAAGCGATATGTCAATTTGAGAGCCAAAATGGCGCCTAAATGTACATAGGTAGTTAATTGGTTAAACACAACATTTAATATTTTCATGGTAGTTTTTTTTAACTATGCTTTGTACAAAAAAATCTGTTAAATAAAATACGTAAGTATACGACTTAAAATTCCTACGAAAACGGCTGCAGAAAAAAGACAGTTGTATTAACTCATTGCATCTTGTGTTAATAACTGTCTTTGTTTCGTATCTCAAGCTAGGCGCGGTACGAAAGTTATTAGGGTAGGCACAAGTACAATTATAATTAACAAGTTTTCTCTGAAATACACATTTGTTATCCAGGTTAATGTGACCCCTTCCTATTTGCATAGTTAAAACATCAAAAGTAAAACTAGGTCACCAAACTTAAGTATCTGGAGACATCTCTTCCGTGCTACACGAACCACCTGAATACCAAAGAGGAATGTTTGAACTTGACCATATGCATGCAGATATTTGCATTATTTAAACGTATGATTATAACACAAAATATAAAAAAGCTTTTTTACAACTTTCTTCCAAGATAGCTCTATCATTCCCGACACAAACCGAACGTTTCAATTTTTAAAATAGGATTGTAAAGGAATAAAAAATACATATCATATTTTTGAATATTCACACAGTGCCATTTAGTGTCAATGCAAATTAAGCAAGGAGCTTGTACTATGGGTACTAAATAACGGATAAACATACTTATATACTTTATCTTTGTAAATACATACATACTTTACATAGGAAACCCCCAGACAAATACAAACAGACATCTTCGTGCACAGAAATGGTTTTCATACCCCGGCATCGAGCCCGGAACCTTCGATGTAAAAGCTGTCGTCTCAAGTATTACATAAATGGATCTTCGAACTATTATGGTAATTTCATCTAGGTACTAAATACTATTTATATGCTATTCGACCCTACATGACTAGATGAGGTTGCCTACAGTCCCTTAAAATGTATCCTGAATCCCTTTTCCTCAATTTACATGAATGATTTATGACTTCACTTTTACGATAACTGCTCTCCCTGAAAATTCCCGAAAAGGCGTTATAATTGTATTTATTTCTTGCAAAGCTGCCTACGTCTGAAAATTGTTTATTTCATGGCAGAGTTCAGACCTTCGCTCGGTATTTATTCTGCTTCAAGTAAATAGATGGACGGTACAAACAACACGGGCGAAGTATGCATAAAGAATTTCAAACAGAAATACCTGAAGATAACTAAGCTTTGAATACCGACGACTTCATCTCCTTGAAATAACTTTCAACGCGGAGCTTGATATTTTTTATATTAACAAATAAGTAATATGCTTGCTTAGTTTTATTGCCGAGTAGTATGAGTATGTTTGGTATTTTGTTGTATATTATTATCGACGAATGTATTCCCTTTATATCTTTCTATGCCATAAGTATACAGGACGGTCAGGACGCTCACATGATGGTAAGTGATACACCTTACTGCGCCTAACCATGACAGAGCGGCATTGAAAAAGACCAACAACTGAAAGACAATTATTATCGTCCATTAATGCCGCACTGCGCCCATCACCCGAGACAACAGATATAAGGTCTTTTATGCCCGTAAATTTATGTTCTCATCCCGAAACCCAGGAGTGTATAACACTCCTGTTTCACGGGACGATACCTGGCACTGCGGTGGTACCTACTTAGACAACTCAGAATCAGGTCTACCACCTAGTATCTGTAGATCAACAACAATATTTTCGTTTTGACCACAAACCAGATATCATCATCATAATCATCACCATCCGCCTATAACGTTACACTGCAGAGACAAGGCCTTCCCACGCAGCATAGCCATGGGGAGATTGGGCCGTAACACAATCCTGATGATAGTAAGTAGGTAGTTGTTTTCAATAATTATTTAACATTATTTTCCGTTTCATTCCTTGTGCCAGAATTACATCAACATTAATAAAATGGTCATTTGAACTACCATCCCACATTTTAAACTCAGAGTAGTTGGTTTCTAAATATGCTCAATGATTGTTTATTCGCTTTTTTATTTATCACCTTCAAATATCTACCTTTCACCATTACAAAAAGTTTACTAACTTAGTCGTGAGATGAAACTGGTCCACAATAATAATTACTCATCAAAAATCACCTATATTAATTATGATCTTGCCTATAATGAAAAATGACCAAAAAGAATAATTAATTGTATAACTAACAAACGCTAAATTAAAACATACTCGTACAAAACTTTAATGACGGAGATTGATTACGCTTTTTCGTTTTTTGTCTAGGGTGATAGAACTTCAGGTCTAATACCACAGAAATACTATAATATTTTATACTTTCGTAGAAAATAACTTCATATAGGTTCGAACGAAGGCCTTCTCTAAAAAATTGATATCACTAACAAAAAAAACTATATTACAAAATAATCAATACACATCATCAGCTCATTAAACGTCCCCACCGAGGGGCACGAGCCTACCCGTATAGGGTGATTAGGCCTTAGTCGTCCACGCGGGCCCAGTGCGGATTGGACGACTTCACACACAACCTTTGAATATTTTCGCAGGCGTGCATGAAGGTTTCCTCACGATGTTTTTCCTTCACCGTAAGAGCGTCGGATAACGTACATATATTTTTCGAAAATTCGAAAATACATTGGTACGTGTCGGGATTTGAACCTCAGCCCTCCTGGTAGGAAGGCGACAGTCCACACCACTGAGCCACCGACGCTCTCAATAAAAATAATCAATATTATCGTTTAAATAGACATACCATTTAGGTTAGTTAAGACGCGATTGGAAGAAAATTAATGAACACCAACATAATTTTCAATAAAACTATTTTTTAACATATAAGGTTTGCCTAGGAATTCAGTACTTAAGTTTGTTTCTTGGTATATGAAAGTTTAGCTATCTACTGTTCTATATAAATTTGTATGGGAAATAACCCTATTCGATCAAGTTAGCTCGACTCACGCAACGTTCAAGATTAACACCTCATTATTACGAGCTTGAGAACAATACTTTGTTTCTATTTACCCTTATTAACGTGGCCAAAACAGTTATACGGACAGAGACAAATTAACCCCGTCTGAGTTTGCTTGAACCCAACTTTTTGGGGCCAATATTAAGTGCCTAGCGTTTAGCGTAATCGCTTACGATATAGAAAAGTTATTAAAAATTGTTGATGGCCTGCCTAAGAAAACCTTTCTTAGGCAGTGGTAAAATTAGGAAATATGTCCTAAAAAATCAAATAACTTTCTATTTTTAGAGTATGTATGATCCAAAGAAATGCACGAAATTATGTACCTAGTTTCAATTACTTTTGAAAATATATTCCAACAAAGCATGTTGAGTGATTGCAAATAATGAGATCCACTTAGTCTTATAATATCGTCATGAACTGTTGCTCTTGTTTAATTGGTAGTATTTGACGTTGACAATAAAGTTGCAGTAAATAGACCAATCAAAATCACGCACTGCCACGTGACGTATAACACCGAACTTTTCCAAAGCAAAAACACTCATTAGCGCGTCGGTTTGTTCTCTTGTTCTTTATACACAGACCGGCCTTAATGCGTGTTAGTGTCGTATTTAAGTTCAAACAAACGGGATTTTAAAACTTTTGTAATTCCACGCCGGCAGAGGAGGAACAGTAATTACAGACCATCCGTCATTTGTGATGTGTGACTTCACTCGCCGTCGATTAGTTTGAAATCTAGTTACACAATTTACGCGTTAATTTTGCGCGGGAAATTTCAAAATAGATCCCTTCTTATAATGAAAAGAGTATGGCACGAAAAATTCCTCTCGACCTAGCTACCCCCTAGCACACATTGGACCATCAAGGTGGATAAATTTTTCGAAAAACCCTCCATGACAAAGTCAATTGAAGAGACCTTTGACGAGTAGTAGAAACCATCCATTTTAAAAAAATATGTTGAAAAACCATATGTTGTTTTAAAACCACTATAATTCAATAAAATTACTTAGACATTCACCACGTATAAATGATCCTGAAACGCAATTTGTTTTGCTATTAAAATCATTATACTGAAAAAAGTCAACCATACATTATTTAGACCTGTTATAAATATAAAATACAGCTGAAAATGGTAGTAGTAGCTATACAACGTAATAATCATTTGGCAAAAAAACAAAAGACTAGTACCATTGTTGTCGCCCTAACAAAAGGTGATTTATTATTTTAGACAGCGTTTTAAAAAATGGCAAAAGTACAAAGTAAATGAAACACTGTTCTCGAACTATTTAAAAGTACTATAAATTTCATTTATAAATGAGCTTGTAGTGTATTCTTTTACACAAGAAAAGATGATATGAAATTACGTTTACTTAACAATAATAGGCTTATATTTAATATCAAAACCACTTAGGTCTAATGTAGCATCGCAAGAAGCACTTAAACAACATTATGTTACAAAAAAAAGGTCCAATTCAGTTTTAAATATAAAAAACGAATTTTTTGTTACATAAATAGTTGTAACTTAATGTTGGTGGAACTTTATAATGCAAGTTAAGCATATACTTTGAGCCTTTATTCTTGATTTTTGGTTACTTCTAGACAATACTCTTTACTGCGGCTTAGTCTTCTAAGTTGCAAGTAAATCTGATAAAGTCATACAAAATTCCCATTTATTATTTTTTGCATAAATTTAGGCCAAGATCCTCTTTTATTGTAGTTAACTAATATAATTTTTATTCGCATCGATAATTATTAGGTATTATAATACCTACAAAAAACAAGAGAGCACAGATTACACAGATAAAGTTGTAGTTAAGTATTTGATACAAAAGAGTCATAGCTCAGCATTAGGTTTACTGAAAGCTAACCGCTGATTTTCAACCACAACCTATAGTGATCATCGGTTTTATTAAATCAATAATTCAATTAAATTACAAACAAAATACCTACTTGAATAAAACTAAATTAAATGCATGTCCAATAGAATATAATACTCGTAAAAGAATATGATTAATCCACAAATATGTACACATATATCACATCTATAACTTAATTAAAATATTCTTCCGTACAATTTGATTTTATAGTGACATAACTTTTTAGTCATCTCCAAAGTACTTAAAATGAAAACGCTCAGTACCAACTCACAGGGCGCAATCTCAGATTGAGAGTGTTACACGTTGACCAGCGGGATCCTCGTAAACCTGTGCCCTCAGTAAAGAGGGATTTGCCTCGCGATCCTCCCCCAGTTTCATTAAGTCCGCACTCACGTGACAAAGCTTTGTAGCGGCCACGTTATGAATAAAAACTGAGACGTTTACGCTACGGTGTCTAACTTAGGAAGGCATATCAAGATAGCCCATATAGTCTAGCTGAAGGGCTCAGGCCATCCAACACACCAAGGCTATGAAGAAATTAGGCAGTATCAACAACGCAAGCCCAAAGCGTTGTAAACGACACCAATCTAAACATAGCAACCGAGACCAATGATTTACTGTATTTTTCAAATTAAAGGATACAAAACACGGAGGATACAAAAAGTTATATGTTTTGGTCACCCACCCAAAAAACAACTTACCTGTCCCATCGAAAGCGAATCGCCAGAGTGTAGTTTTCTTGCATAACTTGAAAAACTGGGACCTCTTCAATATAAATTTTGACATAGTTTGCCGACTACTTATTATCTAAAAATATCATATTACAAAAATAATAGATTAGAATCTATTATTTATATAATGTCAACAGCTTTAAATGTTACCGGTATTATCACATACAATACTAGCGACATAAAACCTGTGTAAAAAGTATAAAGAACGCGTAACTGTTGTCACAGCGGCGTATGCGCAAACCCGTGTGAACAATGCCGCGCTCGCATTATACGGGTATCAGTAAAGAGTTACCGTTAACCGATACGCGTTATGCCACACGCAGTGGTCACAATAAAACTGGGCATAGACAATAGGTATGATAACTGGGTCCTGGAATCGTTAGAACGATTTCATATTAATACAATTCGGGGTTAAAATAACTATTGCACCGCAAATTTATAAAAAAAATATTACAAGGCTTTTTGGTGGTCTGCCACCCACCATCTTAAGCAGGTTATGGGTCCATTGGTTGAAGATCGGCCTACGCTTTTTTTCGAGACGTAGACATCACTCAAAAACCTTTCCGCCCATCAGCCTACTGATGCCCAACCTCACTCCAACTTGCTAATCCTATGGGCTATGTCAGTCACATATCCTCATTCTAGATCTTATAGTTTAGGAAAACGTACCATACTCGATTATCATAAAATCCAGAATCGTTCGGCCTATGTTCTTATTGTGTACGCAGTTCACTAAGTACTCTGTAGCCTGTTGATGGTGAGTACACCGCCCCATCTGCTCATTCATGCCTGATCCGGTCAAACCGTGTCACTTCATATCAACTGGAGCGCGCGTTGTCACAAACAGACCAGAATGAATCGCCTCACTTTCTATATTAACAGCTCTTCATTGTGATAGGTAACCAGAGAGTTTGTTACCGAAAAGCTACGAATAGAATCAGTAATGTAAGAACTCTGATAGTGCTGACAGTGACAAGTTGATTTTTGCCATTTAATTTGTAGATGCATAAATTACTGTTTTTCAGTAAAAAAATATATTGATTTAATTAAATATACGTCCCTATTACCAAAGAAGGTGACTTTATTTATTATAATTTATAAGGTATTAAAAAGTTGTAGCTTCATTTAGTGCTACCTAACGCTGAGTGAGATCTCTCCAACCTATCGCAGTCTGCTGCTGGACATAGGTCTCCCCATTTTGCGCCAGACATCCGGTCCGATAACACGACATATTCACGCACATATTTGTCCCACTCTGGGGCGCCCTTGGGCTCGTTGCATAAACATCTTAGGCCAAGAACTATCGGAGGACTCCATTGGACTGTTGAAGCCGTGAAGACCATCTGCTAATGAGCGAAAGTCCATACCAAAAATAAGCACACTTTTCTTCTGCACGACAAAGTACCCTTCAGCGAAATAGCTGACAAACATTTTAGGCCAAGAACTATCGGAGGACTCCATTGGACTGTTGAAGCCGTGAAAACCATTTGCTGAAGAGCGAAAAGTCCATACCAAAAATAAGCAATTTTTCTTCTGCACGACAAAGTACATTTGAGCGAAATAGTTAGCTTATTAACACCAGAGCAATCTGATTATAATTAACAAGGAAATCTTGACATCATATGAAATACCGTTAATGTAAATTTAATCAATGGTATCAGAATACGTACACGGCTATGTCTCTTCATTTAACTAGCTTTGATGAGTATCTAAATGCACAATAATTGGAATGTCACAAAGGATTAATAGGATCTAATACTATGTCAATAACCTGAAACAGACATTCGTAGGTGCAAAACACATCTTTACTATACCTTTTTTACCAATAACATATATAAAAATATTTAAAAAAATGATTTACCTTATTCAATTATTTGATTAGAAATAATATTATCCTGTACAAACACAAATTTATTAAAACGAGTAACTACCGAGTTCCTGCTGGAGCCTTTGCTTCTTTATTCATCATTCATAAGTGTTATTTATGGACCTAAACTGAATAAAGACATTTTATTTGATTTTCTAAAAACTATTATCAACTCGAGTATTAGGAATTTGCTTCCAAAATAAAATCCACTCTGGTCCCCCATGGGCCGAGATACTGCACCCCCAAACATAGTCCGATCTTAATTTTTAGGGTCCGAGAGTGGACTAAACATAGATATAAAAAAAGTTTATTACAAATTTCAATTGATTTAAAATTTAAGTTCATTGTTGAAAAGTGTGATAAAGTCGCTTGCGGCGGTATCCCAATTACATACATATTTCTTAACTGCCTCCATGGTGTAGTAAGCATAGCGCTTGGCATAGATCGCTGACCCGTGGTCCCGAGTCCCGAGTCGTAGGTTCGAATCCCGCCGGTAAAAATGACATTCTGCGATTTTTTCCAGTACGTACAATGCAGGCTAAATTAACTAAATATCTGAAAAGAAAGATGTTTCCGCACTTCGGAGGGTACGTCAAGCAGGGTCCTCTCAAACCCAGAAAGATGAAAATTGACTCCCGAAACAAGGAACACTTACGTGTATCACATTTTCCTAAGTAGACGTGCAAATAACCTGTAATATATACCTAAACAGGACAATAGCTTGCTATCTTTATGTTACACATAACAGATAAATCCCTCACCATAAACTATGTACACAATGGGTTTGTAATGTCATTTGTCAGCAGGCCAAGCCCTAAACGTCGCCATTGCGAAATCTACGCATCATTGCACCATTGTTTCTTATAAAAAAGTATTTCTACCAATGAACTGCCTTTGTTTTACAATGATTTAGGCATTGTAATTTAATAGCTCTCAACAACAGTCTTTGTCTAATAGCTTATCCAGTTTATCCATCCGTAGGTCAGAGACTCAAATCCTAAGAAGGGCTAACATCTTGAAAATGACTGCAGATTCAATCACTTACTTGCTCGGTGAAGCTGTAAAGGCCATCTGCGGCCAACAGCAGTAGTCAGTTCGAAAAAAAAAATCCAAGGAAAGTATTATGATTTCGTACCTTGGAATTGGCAAAGCTTCATGTGTAAGAGATCACACAAAATATGCCATGTTTATTCTCTCTGGGATTCGAATCGATATTAGTCCTGTCATTTTAGCTTAAATCCGGGTAAGAATCTCGAAAGTTGAGATACCCAACTGTAAGTCTGTAAATACTTACATATTTATATCCTAAAAGTTGTCACAAAACTACAGTACCAATGGCATAGTACGAGTAACATGACTAGACTATATACATACTCGTATATCCAGTTCCGATTGCTTAGACGACAAGCCCACGGAGACAGTTGCCTGATATAAAGGGAATATTACAAGACCATATCAAGTCGTATAAAGCCACAAGCCTCGTTACATTGCGAACGAAATCAGCTTTTAAAAAGTTCATAAAAGCCATTCAACCGTACAGTTAGAACCGTTTGAAAGAGAAATCGCTAAAAATTGCCACAAATAAAGAGCAGTTAAGCCCACGTTTATTGGAATAACAGTCCGAATTCCGGTTCTCAAGTAAAGAAGTGCCATTTGCATTCATTAATAATGTCATGGTCAAAACCTTATTCAACTTTTACATGAGATTATGGCGTCTTATGTGAATGGTATCAGCGAAATATATTTGTATGCTCTCGTTATACTAGTATTCATTAGGATTTAGATATACCTGCATACTATTAATAATCGTCACTTAGCTATGCTGTGGCCTTAGACCAATGGGAAGGCGCAGCATAGCTATGCGAAAACATTTTTTTTATTATTTCATAGGTAAGCACACCAGCAGACGGTAAGTACATCCAATGCTCTACTTGTCATCTTTGTAGACAACTCATTATTTCTCCATCCAATAAAACCACCATTCTCAAACTTCAACCTGTCACTGACCAATGCTGGCCGTAGGTCCCCCATATTTTGCGCCAGATATCCCGGTACTCCGCTTGTCTCATCCAGCCTAGCAACCTTCCGCAAGATAGAAGTTGCGGTCCAATAATAGGACTTAATAAGGTTAAATTATTAATATATTTATATTTTGTTTGTTTACCTTAACTTACAAGCTATAACATAAAACTGCTTGAAATTTCCATTCCCTTGAGTAAGCCTAAAACGTTGCCTACAATATTATATAGAAAATTTTAAATCTCGACAGTATAATAAACTTTACATCCCCAATAAGCTAGAGTAGCCATGTTTAATATCGATACTATAAATAATTCTCGAGCTAGTATTGCTTTAAGCAGTAGGTAACAAAAGTTGGCTTCATAAATATTCAAGATGACGCTGTAAAGGAAATCCGATAGAAGAATAAATTGAGTGGAGCCCGGAATATTGGCATGGCTTTCGGTTATGAACTACCGGGGCTTGTAACACACATCTAGACATGGGAATATATGTATAATATGCAGAGTTACGTATTCACAAAAATATGTCGAGTCAATATTTGTCTGTCACCAATCCAATGACCATCGAATTAAAATTATTTTTTATTAAATGCTTGTTTAACTTTTCAAATGTTTACAACTAGAAACAATATTATATTAAATATGTATCCAAATTTAATTAATAATGAAGAAATATATTTGGTAAATGATATGTTTGTAAGAAATACATTTTATTAATAAAGGTTTTATTCAATGTTAATTTGAGATTCATTTTTTATTACACTAATAAACCACTATGTTGCGATGCAAATAAAGAATTACCGGTGAAAATAAACTTAATTCACATTTTATATGGTTGGCTACATTCCTTTGAAAAAACCCTTAAAATCTGACATTATGTATTAATGACATCACAAACTAACTACTTATGCAGTGATTTTATGAGAATACGTCAAGAACCCAATAAATATTTATACTGGTAAGCAATGGCCGTAATCTAGACAAAAGAAGCTTATCTGAGTGCTTATACGCTTAGTCACACATGACCAAATTATAGCGGTCAAGGAAATAATCCAATGCCACTTATTTGTTGTTATCGTTGTACAATTACGAGTAAGTGTTAGCAGAGGTATATGTGTAGATAATCATGCAATATAGATCTATGAGGCATTGTAAAATATATAAACAATAAATAATAAATTAATATCCACCGACCACCATGTTGGGAATATATTTCGAATTTTCAAAATTATATGTACGTTATCCGACGCTTTTACGATGAAGGAAAACATCGTGAGGAAACCTGCGCACGCCTACGAAGAGGTAGTGCGTGAAGTCGGCTAATCCACATTGGGCCCGTGTGGCCTATAGGTACACCCTCTACGGGTAGGCTCGTGCACCGGTGAGGACGTTTAATGAGCTGATTTAAATCTCTCATGGCCCTATATCTATCTATCCATCTACATGTTTAATTAACGGTGCTTAATACTGGCGTGTTGTACTTCAGGGTGCACCTATGCAAAAGTAAATACTGAAAACATAAGACCATAAAAAATATAGTAGTTTTATTGGAACTCGCAATTTTATTGGCATCAGCACTCCATTTATGAGTAGCAGAAGCGATCAAAGTAACTGCAGCCACATAATTATTAATGGGCGTCATATTGACGAACGAATCACTAAGCGAGATTCACAAACGGAATTATTTATGACTAAACGGATTGGTTGGCGCAAATCTGTATATTATGTTTCAGGAAATAGATGAAAACAATGATTTTGTAAATTTTCTAAGCGATTTGATCATAGAGTAAGAAAATCTAGTGATTTAAACAATAACCTAAATTCCAATAAAATGTCTTTCTTAGATGCATTAAACGATTCGAAACCCTCAATTGAGTAAAGTGAATGTAAAATTGACGAATAAATATAACTATCAATGTTTCCTTTAATATATTGTTGTAAAAGCAGGAGAGATGCCAACAATAAATCTTAAAATGGTATTTAATTGCCGTGGATCAATTGTTATGTTGTAATAAAATAGTTCAACTTATAAATTATTTTGTGCGCAAACAACTTTAACATTTAACGCGTGGCTAAAATCAATTGACGTGTCCCTAGCCATTTTTACACGTGACAAAGTGGCAACTACTAAACACATTTCACCTCATGTCAAAGAATCGAACTGATGTAATTTTGACCTAGAGTAAAGACACAATATCCAATAATAACCACTAGGATATGGCTGTGCCAAAAACATATATCTTTAACTACAAAGATAATATTTCATTAAAACCCACTAAAATAACACTAACATTTTTAATCCTAAATTACACGTGTACACGACTTTTATATATCTCAAAAGCAAGGCTACATCAAACAACCTATTTAATAAAAACGTAAAGTAGGCACTAATTACTAATTAATGCTAGAGGCTTGCCAAGATCCCATAATATTTGTAAGTATCCTTAATTATAATAGAGTAAACAGTAGATTTTCAGGTCAAAAAACACAGTTCTTAGAAGAAAATATTAACGAAGTTTCTAATCATCATAAAACTTAGGGATTCGTGAAACCTTATTTGCTAAGTGTAGTGTGCCTAGGTAATGTTGCTTGGGGGTCGTCTAGACGAGATCAAAGTCACCTCGAGAGCCAGTATGCTAATAACTTTGACATTGTTTGACCTTTACTCTTTTAATATCATTGCTTAAATGTTAATACTTTAAGTCATATTCCAAGTATAAGCCTTCATTACCCGCCTTTTGGTCAATGAAACAGTAAGTACAGTTGCCAAAGTTATGCGAAGTCTACAAAATCTTGCGTTTTTTACGTAATAAAGTAAACTGATTAAGTATAACTTTTGAGTTTAGTCAAAAAGTTGTTATTGCAATAAAACGAGTTAATTGAACAGCTGTGCATATCTATAATTGATTGAAACACTAGATTACTTATCGTTTATGTATATTTTACGAATGTTTGTGTTTGCATTGTCGATGTGCCTTATTAAATAAATAAATTAAAAGCTATAATGTACTATTACCGGCCAGTACGATCACCTGATAGTGAGTGATACGTCTGTCAACGACAGTACAGCATTGAAGGAGACCAATAACTCAAAGACAGCTATTATTCTCCATCAATACCGCACTGCGCCCGTCACCCGACACGACACACGTTAGATCTCTTTACCCGATAAGTTAAAATCGCATGTTGATCTGGGAATCATAGATTCAACAAAAAAAATGATTGACTTTGTGCGTGCATGCATAACCGTGTAATGACTGCAAAACAATTATCATCACCTACTCTTCCATCGGGGGCCGTAAAAAGCGGCTTACGGACGAAACATTCAATCGCTTCTATAGGTACTGCCATCCCACATGCAAAAATAATTAAACATTTAGACCCGTATTCTAGAACGAGACTCAAGCGTTGATCTTTACTTAGTGAAAGAAAAGGATGCCTCTTTTTATCGTATATAGCGGTATCCCTTTCTTTCTCAATTTTAACATAACATAAACTGTAGGTGTGAAAACCCTAAGTCCGGCATCACACTGTCACGGGCATTTAACGTAAAAATTGCATTGAATCTCCATATAGAAAAATACTCTATGTACCTATTAAATACACATATAATCCCCATTGCTGCCACCTCTAAGTGGAGTTTGATTATGTCTATTGTGCTCAGAAACATGTGCGTGGGTGTTATAAACGACATGATTATTCCATTGTTAGTAGCTTTACCATAACTAGATCAAGGCAAAAAGGTTCGATTAGTAATGATTTTGCTATGTAAGTGCAGTATTTGCTTCCAGTCAGGTGCTAGCTGATGGAATTCACAAAAAGGTACATTTAATTAACGTAAAAAAAATATTTATATGTTATACTTTTGTTTAGATTTGCACCAATATTATTGTTATATTTAACATAGGTATAGAAACAAGCACAACATTCATTGTAATGATTAATTATGGGAGTGCCCTTTGACACTCGTCACTTAATAGGAACAACGATTCCCTTTTTAAGAAGAGAGGGGAAAAGGGATTGATCCCTTAAACATATGCATAGATAGTGTATAGCCATAAAGCTATATAAAGGAAAACAACGTTTTATTTGTGCGTATCGTTTAAAGCTGCAATACCCCCGATTTCGTCACACTATAAAGGCGAATGTTTGTGAGTATGTATGTTTGTTACCACTTCACGTCTAAACGGCTGAAGCCATATTATTAAAATTTGGTTGATATATCAATAGTTCTATCGATATTTTAGGTATTGGCAATAGCTCATTTTGGTACAATCGTGTGGATATATTGCAATACATTTAAACATATATTGATAGTGTTGTAGTTGAGTAACTAATGATATAACAATCGATAGTATCGTCTACAGCTTGTAAGATAAACTAATAATATTAGCTTAGGTATAATTTAACACAATTTCCATCCAACACATTCATATAAAATTCATTCATATAGTACACTATACGTTCATACGTTTTCAATATTGCAAAGGCGTGCATAAAACAAGCCATCCAACATTGATCAAGGGACGCCCGGTGCTCTCTGAATAAACAATATTGTACACGCGTGACGAACTGACAAACACCTCCGATTCACGTGTACATATATGTAAATATACTTCATGCAATGCTGCTCCAAATTGAACGTACGCCTTCGCCTGCCTTTCGATAAGTCAAATAGGACTCACTGAAATTGTAAGTATTAGATGAATAAATATTGTACATACTTAGAATTTTTAGAGGGCTTTTTAAGTGCGTCGGTTGACAATCCCACTAGTCATGTACTGTTGCAATGGTCAATCGTAGGATGGGTAACCTAAAAAATGATCAGAAGTCCCTTCGTGTTTCAGGAGATACATTAATTTGTTGGTGCCGCTATCTTTACAGCGTAGGCCACTCCAACTAGATGAACGGATTACCTGTTTAAGGTGGCGGATAGCAGATGAATGTCAACTAGGTATCGGCCGCGTGGAAAACATTAAGGGGAAGCTTACGTTCAGCAGTGGATATATTCGGCTGAAATGATGACTTTAATCCATTAATATCCAACAATCTGGTCCGGGCCCCCATGGTTGGTTACGGCCCAAACTCCCTATAGCTATAATAAAAGGAAAGGCCTGTCCCTGCAGTGGGTCGTTATAGGCTGTTGATGTATGTTTAGAATAAATATGTATATTTTCATGTAAGGGTTCACAGAAAAGGTGGTTTAGGAAAACCATTTTAATTTTAAATTACAATATTGTGTATATTTGCTCCTTATATATGGTTTCTTATTGTATTTAACATCCTTTTGTCAAATGTTCATTATTATTGTTACTTGAATTCTTAAAACGCATTGAGATACAAAGTGTCAACACAATAGAACTCGTGTAAAAATAAACATTAAATTATTGCAAATTTCGCATACAAAATATTGCATTCATCGTACAACCATTTTGAATTTTAATGATCTCCAAAGATAATTTATTAACATGAAAAACTTAAAACCGAACCTTAAAGTCATCTTAAATTTTCAACAGTAAGTGAATCCCAAAAATATACTGACAAAACAAATACCTATGCAAATTTCAGCCACAAGTCTAGTGTTTTAGTCTGTGAAATACAAGCCACGTTGGAAGCTAACTGGAATTTTGTTGTCGTTAAGAGGCATGCTGCTAGAATTTCTCAGAGCTCGGGGAACGTTTAATATCAGCAAACAGAGTACTCCCTCCTGAACCACTGAATGATGCTTTCGGTATTTATTCACACAGGTAAACATGACCCGTGAAGTGAACCATAGACAACGGATAATTATCAAACTTTGACAAATAATCCTAATAATATACTAGTGTGGTGGTGGCGAGAAAATATGTAAGCATAGGATGCCCTCAGCCGATGGACTGAATTGCGAGAGGAGATTTGGGTGGAACAAACCGAGGAACAAGATAAATGGCAGAGACTTACATATTACTTATGAGTAGGTTAGGTACCTCTGCGATAGAATCTAAAATAGACCAAAATCCCAAATACATGCATAAATATAGTCATTTAAATTAATGTCCAGGGGTTTATATCACTTCGCCTTTTCTTAACAACACTTTTCTGGTACAAAAATGCCGACATATCATTATAGTAATAGTGTTTTAGAAGATCAGAATCTTTGGCGATAACGCTCCTGTTTGGAGATCAAAAATACCATTATCTTTAAAACTATTATCGATGTGCCAATGAACGTATAAGAACGAATATTCAATCTATATTATGATATTTTCATAACCGACAGGGCTACAAATTTCCTATTTGATTAAACAATTTGGAATCACTTAGAAACTTTTCAGGGAAACAAACCAATTTCCTTAATGCATCTCGCAAATGCTGAGTTAACCGTCATCTCCTTATAACGACTTATTGTTCATCCTTAACACTGTGTTGTAAGTATTGAACCTATATATATAAATTCTCACAAGAAAAGACGTTCCTCAAGGCTCTATTTTAGGACCTTCACTTCTTAGACTATATAAACTATTAAAAATATCTAATAAAAAGCAACCAGAAGCGTATGTTATTGCCGTTCATAAATGCCCACTTAAACCTAGAACTATTGTTCAACCGCGTGGTTGTCTTCAAGCATGTCATAGCTAATCCTTCACACAGGTCACTGGCCAGCCAACCTACGCCTGTATTCATATTTTCATACTCATACCTATTCATCATTACACATCAAAACAGTTTTCATTTGAGCGCAATTATTCACGTGGGTGGAACGGGTTAATGTTCGCTACAACTGATTCATTAAAAGTGCAAAGCACCATCTCTTTGAGTCAGAACAACGGGATGCGTTACAAATAAGGATAGATCGCTGTAAAAAAAGGTTCAAAGAACTTTTGAGCGGATCAATAAAAAGTAATGTTTCACAATGTGATGGAATAGCCGAGCAATTGTTATTCCGAGTTAACATAATGGCGTTAAATATTTATTGTGTTCATTGTTAGTTCCAGTTTATTTGTGAGCTAAATCATAATTAAATTGAATAATGACGAAGCATTTATGATTCTTAAACCACATAGTTTAATGTTCATATTTTGTTTGTCCCTATACCAGTGGTCTTACGTCGTGTGTAGTACAATATTTTGGCTGTGGATATGATTCAGAGATAAATAATAACAAAAACCTTAAATGCACATTTACAAAATAATTCATCATCAGCCCGTAACGGCCCACAACAGGACACAGGCCTTTCCGCACAACATAGCTATTGGGATATAGCATAATTATTAAGCCGTTGCCATCTTGTAAGATACTCGATAATAAAAGATATGTAAAATCTTGTCCGTAACATTTGATTTTAAATCCAAAAGCAATAGACTATTACACAAATAAAACATATTTACCTTCTACAGATCGATATGGTAAATCTCATTTTTATATTACTGTGCAAAAGAATCCTAACAAGTGTGAAAAAAGCTTATGTAAATCCACTTTAAGGCTTATAAGTTATCAATCTTCATTTGACATTCATAAGTGTTCTATAAGGACCTAAACTGAATAAACACTTTTCATTTTCATTTTCAATATTAAGGCATTAATGACTCGGCGACGGACGGTGTTCGAATTCGTCTAGAAGTTAAAAAGCAAGTCACTAGTTTTATAGGATAGTAGTAAGTAACGAGTCAAACAAAGAGACTGTCTCTTTAGCACGGATCATAATAAAGGGCTTGCAATAGCGACAAGTGAAATTTCGGCACTCACGCAAATGATCCTTCTGGTAAAGCTTAAGGCCAGTTTTAAGTTTGTAAAGGACACAAAGAAAACGTCATCCATAAAACAATACAATACAATAGAAACGTATCAATAGAATTTTAATGAGACAATTAAAATGCCCAAATTGAACGTAATGGGAGGGGACTAAACCGCAAGTAGGCATTATTATATCCCTTTCCAGTCGTTCCTGCCGCCCCATTCGGTAATTTAGGTGCGTTGTAGCTTTTTGCACTGCTCGATTCCAATGGCGTACACTCAATATATGCAAACAAGCACTGCAAACTCTTTGTTTTCCGATAAACCTGAAAATCGCCACCATACAAGATTAGTCCTAATTTTATTGCGAAATCTTTTTAACGATATGCGATCTGCAGTCAACAACAGTACTAATTTCTGAGAAAAGGAGTTCAAATTATTGCTTTTGCTATTCATAACATTAACTTTGCATACCCTGATCATAATCTTTGTGCACGCCACTGCTCGATTCAAACTCGAAGGAGCTTCGAGGTACGTTATAATTGAAAGTTGTTTCCTCTTACAATTAGGTTGTCAGCGACGCGGGAAATGTTAGCGACGCTCGCTCGCCGCAATTTCTGAACATTGTTTCAAAACGGTTTGCATTTATTGTTGGTATATTAATGACAAAATTCGTTTTAGAATAACCCGTTTTTTCATTCCCATCGCTGTTGCAACTTGCTGAATTCAAGGAAGACGTATCACAAAAGCCATGTTGCTTGCGGTGTGTTTTGCTACTGCTGATGGCTTCAGATGGACATTACGTTGACGTAGTTCCTATCATTAACCTTTTTCAGGCTCGGACTCTGAAGCCCATATTCAAGAACGAGACTCAAGCATTACTTACTTAATCAAACTAGAAAGGGATTCCGCCACTTATGGTATTAGCGCTATCTTTTCTAACTCAATTTAAGTAAAGATGTCGTGGAGTTTCGTTCTTGAATACGGGCCTACGTTTCTTCCATGTGTCGCGGAGGGGTGATGACTCTAGCTTTTGGTGGTTTGGAAAAAAATAGAAGGCACTCATGTCTATTGTTACTAATGACCACGACTACTCTGCAAGAGTGCTAATGACTAAGAAGAGAATAGTTACATTTTCTCAAATACATTCAGTAAGAAGGTTCTTAGTCCAGCAAGAGACTGTCAAAGACTTATAATATTCAATATACAAAATAAACTTCTTCTACAGTTATTGCATATTAAATGTTTTGCTCATAAAGATATAACTATAAATATAATTTTCTTTTGTTCTAATAATTCACTACCGATTATTTGCACCATAAAGTTAATCAAGATCAAACGCTGTAACATCAGCAATAACTGCACAATGGGAGGTATGCACTCAGCATGACCGGCGATGGCATTTTTATAAACGTACACTTTACGCCAATTGAATCATTACGGTGAACCATATGTTTACTGCACAAAGATATTCCCACAGCTGTTTTTTTCCTCTGTGTTGTAAACTGTGGGAAACTTTGCGAACACGAGCAAGATAATAACCGGTTATGCAACGTACTGAAACATTGCGTTGGCAGTGCACTGAATTAATCGAGTATGTTATCCGTTAATATTTCGGTGTCAATAGTTAAATGGGAGCGCCGGTAGTTCGTGTTACCTTTCGACCTGGAGGGCGCAGGTTAAAATCCGGCCACGTACCAATGTATTATCGAATTTTCAGAAATTATATGAGCGTTTATCCGACGCTCTAACGATAAAGGAAAACATCATGAGAAAACCTAGGCACGACAACGAAGAAAGGTGTGCTTGAATCGACCAATCACTGGGCCCGGGTCGACTAAGGCCTATACCCCTATACGGGTAGGCTCGTGCCCCTCGGTGGGGTCGTATGAACTGATGATGATAATAAGTAAAATGGGAGACATGTGTTAGCGATGGACAGCTTGTTTTTACACTCTTAACCACATCTATAATTGACGCTTACAACAGTCTAGAACTCTAGAATAATTAGCGGCTCGCCGTTATCGATACAACTTATTTTCATCATTACATGTCCAGTGCGTATAACAAATATGCGTAGGACTGATGGCCTCCTAGAGGACAGAAAGGTCTTCGAGTGGCGTTCACGTGACGAGAAAAGAAGTGCAGGCCGACCAAACAGATTGACCAAACCTGGTTGAGTTGGCGGGTAACAGACGTCCACTGCTAGGGATCGGTTCGCGTGGAAATCATTAAGAGATGCCTTTCGCCTAAAGTGAACATATTAGGCTGGAATAATGATGATGATGACAGCTGCTAAGTTTTAAACACAAAGCTATAACAGCTTCGTTATTTGTAAATATTTCATCGTATTTAAATAATACAAAAGAATGTTTTTACTCGTCTCATAAGTTTTAATTCCCATACATATTATTCCAGGCAAATTATTGCATGCAAAATCAACAAAGCTTCTTTGTAATTTATAAAAGCTTCATAAATAATGATATAAAAACGTCTTATACTATACTCACGCCCACAAGGGGAAATGAACCGTATGCGTCGTAAACTCAGCATGACATACCTGTAAATAAAAAGTTCATTTAAAAAGAGTCCCTTGCGTAATTAAAAACTGCAGTAAACTGAGTAATTGGAGTAATAAATGGAGTTAATTTCGCATTCGTTGTATGGCTAGCACAATATCTATTTTATTGTCTTTTATTTATTAAACAATAAAACGCTTGGCGTATAAAGAAATAAAAACGAACCTTGAAAACATAAGTCCTCGATTGATTGACATACTCTGTATGTGTGTGTGTGTGAATGTCTCGTGAGCCTGTGTCTGTGTGTGTATGCCTATGTGTGTATTCCTACGTGCGTGAGAGCCTGCGTTTGTGTGCGTTCGTGAGTGCCTGCGTTTGTGTGCTTGTCATAAATAGACAGTAAATTTACTTTCTGGCGCCAAATATTGCGTCTTGAGATAAATAAATACTGATTGCACATCTAACTACGAGTACATCAATCAAAACATAAAAATAACCTTTAAGTAGTTTACCTGTACCTCGCGTAAATATTTTGACGCCATATTAATTATTATCAAGCCACCTTGTCTATGTATTAACATGCTTCAAGTGAATCAATTATGACTTAGTCACGTTTCGTGTCATGTTAGTTTAAGATCCAGTAATGAACCGATTCAACATTCCGAAGCTGTATTTCAACTTCAAAGGGACTACTGAGTACATAATAATCGCAACTCGGTGCATTGATTTCTTTACTTAGAAAATAACAATAAAAATGTGTTCTTGCAATAATCACCATGCAATAATAAAAATTCACAAAATAAATACGCAATAATACAAATAAATTTCCGTCGATATTCACACAGCGCCATCTATCCCCAAGATTAATAGATAAGTTTATATGTTATTAGTTTATATGTGCATAGAAACATTCAGATCTACAAACAGATGTGGCCATTAACACAAATGTTCGTACTGTCCGGGAATCACATCGGTAACCCTTAGTGTAATTACGGACTTCCCAACCATTACACCACATTGTGCAATGGTTGGGAAGTCGTCAAATAAATAAAAATAATGACATTATCAATTTCTTATTAGGTACCTATTTGACCGAATTTCTCTCAGTCGTTTAGATACCTACTTGTAAATTTATATTTTAACGTCGGTGGCTCATTGGTGTGGACTGTTGCCTTCCGATCTGGTGAGTGCAAGTTCGTGAAGTTGGCCATTCCGCACTGGGCCCGCGTGGACGACTAAATACACCCTACACGGGTAGGCTCAAGCCCGTCAGTGGGGACTGATGATGATAATTATTTACATCAGTGACGTGCACAGAGATTATGAGTACGGTATGCAAAGTTGGTGACACTAATCGCAAAAAAAAAATACATTTTTGTCAAATTGAGTGCTGTTGATGAAACCAGATCGCCTATGGTTTCAAATCTGTAGAGGAAAATAAGCGACTATGTGGGAATCATTTATATGTTTGCGATTTGACGGATTGTCTGGACGCATATGTGCAGTGCGTAAGCACTGCACATACAAAAGACTTAACAACACATAAAACACACCAACAGCTTTTACCCCTGAGATTCTATTTCAGAAATCATATTTTCATACACAAACTGTGCAACTACCGCACTAAGATTCAAGTCGGAATCCGTACTCGTGCTTGATCCAATAAGCCGTTCTTGGGTCGTGCGACCGCTGTCTTGTGTAGTCAATTACGTCATGCCGAGACAGCAATATTATTCGATTATAGTGCACTACTTATTGTCTTCCTAACGAAGAGTCCTAATAAGTCGTTTGTAATCAGGAAAATAAGGTCTATATTTTTGCCTTATACGTCTTTTTTTTCTTAACAATTTGCGGTAAACTGAGGTGATTTCATCAATTATCAAATAAAAATTAATTATTCGCGCTTTTATAAATCTACTGATTTTAAGTATATATTGTATTTTTTGTTAGTCATAATGTATAAATAATTTTGAAAAGGTCTTAAGCCAGTTTGCGCACAAATCCGACTTTAAATACCAACACTAGAATACGCGTCTTGAAAGATAATTATTTTTACAAACACACGTAACACTACTAAGCAATCGTCAGCCATAACATCTTAATGCAGGGAATAGGCCTTTCAGCACAGCATAGCCATGGGTAATATAATTTTTTTTTTAACACAGCGCCATGTAGCCCAGGTTAACTAACGAGCTTAAAGTATGGGTACAAAACAACTGATAAACATACTTATAGACTGTTTTTGTAAATACATACATTTATACATAGAAACACCCAGACCAATACAAACAGAGATGTTCATGGACACAAATGAATTATTAAATGTTTTTTTTGCTTCTTAAATGTGGTGTACTGCCCGAGGATCGAACCCGGAAACCCTTGGTGTAGTAGCCAACGTCTTAACCATTACACCAAATGCTTTATTTAATCCGACCATATTTAACCAAAACGAAAAATCGAGATAGTTTTCCTGAGTCTTAAATTTATATCTGACTAGACTTCTTTGAAGCAACCTTTAAAAAAACTCGAGTTAACATCAAATAAATCGACAGGTCGTGCATCCGGCAGCATTGATAGGATGACTCGCGCGCACAGTCGATGACCTCAGCGGGCAGGTCTTACCTTTTTGAAATGTAAACAGCCATATTGTATTGACGGGCAACCATTTGTTTTGCTCGCTGAACTTTAACATGGACGTATTTAGCCTTGGTGTGATGTTAATTCATGTTCCATATAATACTTCAAAAAATACTAAATTGTATGTATTGCGCTTTAAAAGAACATAAAATAAAGGTTATGAAATTTATTGCGTTAGGAGGAAATGTTTACTTATCTATACTAATATATATAGCTGAAGAGTTTGTTTGGTTGTTTGAACGCGCTAATCTCAGGAACTACTGGTTCGATTTAAAAAAATCTTTCAGGGTTAGATAGCTTATTTATCGAGGAAGGCTATAGGCTATATAATATCACGCTACGAGCAATAGAAGCGGGGCAGCAATGAAGAATGTTTCAAAATCGGGGGTATTTTTTCATACTTGGAGCTTCCGCTGCGTACGCTGAGTAAACGGTTAAAGTTTCACAGAAGACATGTATGAGAGTATTGTTCTGCTTTTAAAGGTCTACCAAAAAGTCCGCGACAGCATATGTCTATCTTTAAAGGTTAGCTCACTATAACATATTTTTTGCTAAAAAAAAAATTCTGAATTTGACCCCGAAACCTTTAAAGTTGGGAGGGGAATCCTTTGTATAGTGATATATATATATATTTCTGAAATGAACTCCAAAACCTTTAAAGTTGGGCGGAGGATTCCTATGAAATATATATATCTTATTATCCAAATAATTATAATTTAAATGAAGTGGTACCGTGTTATCCCGAATTTAATGCGAGCGAAGCCGCGGGCAAAAGCTAGTTTATTTATATGAACTCCCAATGATAAACCGATTTCTAACATATTCCTCTGTTATAAATACAAGGCGTCTATGGTGCGGTTATCTTTGACAGCTAATCGTACGATGTTTGTAACCAAAAAACTCAAAAACCATAGGTATACTAAACAAAAACAAAATGTTCTATGTTGACATAGGTTACATTATTCTGAATCCCTGGTAGCATGAACAAGAACGTAAACAGTTATCCAATACCATAAAGCAACCTTTAATATAACTATGTTTATCAGATACATCAGCTCGGCTCAATCCACTCAATATTTACAAAAAACCCATTCCACGAACGCTTATTTACAGAGAAAAAATATCGTAGATACCAGCAAAGAGATGCAAAGATAGACGATTTAAGGGCTATCCTGTCGGTAGTCTAGACGAATCCAATTTCAGTTAACCAGCATCGATGTCTCATTATAACTTTTCAAGCCTTCTTACCAACCTCGGCAAAACAAGAACCTTAGCTCACAGTAACAAGGTTCAATTTGATAGGAAACCTCGTTTTACTGGATTCCCCTTCAAACCCTTTTTTGCTATAGGGTAAACAGGAGCGCCTAATAATTGTTGAAAATATATCTTGTTACAGAGGACACACAATTTTACTCCTAACTGTAATTATAGCTAACACAAAGGGCATGATATTATCCAATAAGGCTACATTTCAAATTGCTTCTAAAAGGCTTCTTGTAATCAGATTTTGAATTATGATTAATTCAATGACTGAGACAATAGGACTAAATAAAAACAGCATATTACAGGGATCTTGATAAGGGAATAAAACGTTGGCGAATGTTCAATGAAAGTATAAGATATATCTGTAAAGATAATATCAGTATAAAATTTAATTATACGTTATGTACAGTAGGCACGCGACATAACTTGTGTCGAAACACTCGCGGAGAGCGACGGCGCATAACGGCCTTGTCATTTACCTTCCGTCTTGACACGCAGCATTTATCGTTGAAAACAAAAACAGGTAACAAACTAAATTGAGGATTGCTTCTTTATCTGTCTAATGTATCCACACAGACCATCACATGGTCGACTTAATCGACATCCTATGACGTCCTACTGTAGGGCAGCCATGAAAAAATTGGGCCGTAACACACGCGGGCCATTGCGGATTAGTTAACGACACAGACAGCAGAATATACATTAGACTGGACAAGCTGCCAAGTTTATAGGCAGTCCCAGTGTCGCAATTTCTTTTCGGTTCATAGCTGTGAAAAGTTATTATATTTCTTGGTAAATTTACTGATTCATTGCGATGATGGCATGTTACAATTGCACAGGATGGCATTTTGGGAAAAAACGGTAATTTCTTCTAATATTCGTGCGTCTTGACTCGTCTCACAGAGCGTAAACTGGCAGTGTATGCTCGTCGAGCTTACAGTTGTCGCACTTTAAACGCGGCTTGCCCCATCTCCTGTATTGGGAAATCTGTGGTTAACGACTACCTAATATTGTAGCCGGGACCCTAACGTGCCCTTCGAAGCACTGAAACTATTTTCAGACAATCAGATGATTTAGCCTGCACTGTCCTCACCACACTGGGGAAAATTGCCCGAAGTAACTTTCACTAGGCGAGATAGCCTAGAGATTCAAACCCACGACCCCGAATCATACGGCAATTAAACAAACTACCCCCGTGGTCTATCTAGTGGTGTGAGCCGTCAATATAAATGCAATTATTGAGCAACTTCGTGGAAGTAGTATTTTTTGGGTTAACTAATTATCTGCTTTTATTCCCAGGAATGTTCTACGCTAGCTGCTAGGTTTACGACCAAGATACATTATCCAGTACAGTGGGCACTATTAAGTGTGGGAAAACAGGTATTAAGTATTGTATAATAAGGAATCTTTCAATTTTAAAGATTAGACCCCTTACGAAATTTGTTCGGTGAACTATAAGTCAACACAACTTACATTAACTTAACTAAAATATAATTAACTATTTGCCAGTTTCTCCAAAATATAATTTGACTTAAAAGTAAGTTACTATAAAAAATATAAACGAATTTATAAATACTCAAAACTCATGTTCTGCAATTTTTCGTTTACCTTACATCAATTTCAATATTCACCGTTTACCGGACAAATGACTAGGAACACCGTCCTGTACCTACTCATTTTCTATGATTGGTTAGCATGGGTTTTTTCCACGGATAAAGACACCACATTAGTGATAGACCGGACTGAGAACGCCTCACCGGATTTCAATTTGGCTGAGGTGTAATTTTTGGTCACGGAATGGCCTCCGTGAAAAAAAAACGTATTTACAACAAACAAATTGCTCTCCAAATAACAGCGCATTTTTTAAACAAAATAACGTCTAATAGTCGGCCGGAATTAAAATTAAAACAATAACAATTTGTTACAAAAAGAAATTAGGCTTTTTGCTTCACCATTATAGAATAGCTGTCACATATCTTCTAAAAATCTCAAACAAGATGACTGACTGACATAGTTATCTATCAACGCACAGCTCAAACCACTGGGCGAATCGGGCTGAAATTTGGCGTACAGGTAGATAGTATACCGTAGGGAGACTCAGAAATGATTTTGATTAATTCTGCCCCCAAGGTGATAATATAGGGGATGAAAGTTTTTATGAAACTTATTTTATGTTATAGGGAGCAAACGAGCAAGAGAGACACCTGATGGAAAGTGTTCCACTCCGCCCATGAACAACGGTGGCACTTTGTTAACTTTATACCGATCGGGCTGACATTTTTCATGCATAAAGCTACTATAACGTAGGCATCCCCTGAGAAAGGATTTCAATAAAATCTACCCCTAAGTGGATAAAATAGGGGAAGAAAAATACTTCTTAACGCGAGCGAAGCCGTGGGCAAATGATAGTACAATATAAATCTAACTTAGATTTGTAAATTTTATTCGTCATATAAATATATCTATTTATATTCTTAATTTAGTTATTATGGTATAAAGATTATCCAATCAACGACAATTCTACTCCATTAAAATAACTGTTAGAGCGTGGATTACCTAATAGGCCACTTACCATTGTTTATTACTTAGACATATTCCTTTCTCTTTGTAAAAATAACTCGGGTTATTATCTTCAATATAAGTTCGTATTCAATTATTTTCAACTCTGCTTTTATACTTTGTATTCAAAGCATAAATCACTGCCACACGTGAAGCATGCTGATTGCTATTTAACTGATCTTACTCAACACTACAATTACTACAAAGGCATGCTAAGAGCATCGTCATTCGGTACTTGACTAGTTCTTTGGTAAATTATACAAATATTAAAACACAAAATATCATATAATACACTATACCTAAAGGGTATATCCACTTTGTACCTATTTTTTATTTTTTGGAAGATTTACAGTTTTTCAAAAGACGCTATAGTAAAGTATAACAATATGATAAGAGTACAATACTAATTACAAATCTTCACATATGAGTAATCCGTTTACAAAAGTCATATTGAGGTAACCACGTACGTATAAGCAGTGGCGTGCAAAGAGATTATGAGTAGGGTATGCATAGTTAGTGACACTAATAGCAAAAACAATTATATATTATATTCTTGACAAATAAAGATGATCAAATTATTTATATGACAGCAGATCGCCTATGGTTTCAATCTGTAGAGGAAAATGGGCGAATAAGTGGGAATTATTAAATATGTTGGCGATTTGACGGATTGTCTGGACGCACGGGTATGCCTGCTTATTTGCATATATAGAGTGGACGCCACTGGTATAAGTTACTGGTATAATAAAGACACCTTAGCCCCAATTCCGCTATTTTAAAATACGCGAATAGTATCAATGTGATTCAGTAAAAATTTTGCACTCATTCCTTCTGTTTTAGAGTATATTTTAATTGTAATATATAAGTAGGTACCATCTTTATACAGACAAACAAGATGAAGATATCAAAATATAAGTTCACTATTTAAGAACTGAGGTTCGTATTATACAGAAACGGAAATTGAAAATATGTAAAAATATATTTATTTCGATAATATGTATAAGTAATTTGTTTTCATCAATCATTCAATTCCAAGTGGGCAATGTTTTTCCTTTAATATTTAACACACATATCAAAATTTAATAAGTGCTTATTTAATAACGTTTAAATAATCTTGAACATGATTTAGTCGTTTAATGGTGGACTTCAATCACAACACTTACAAGTTATAGTGAAAACAGGTTCAGTACCCAGCTCCTTGCGATCATGCTTAAAATTATTGCTTAAGAACCGGGCTTCCCAGTACATCTAGTCAACACGACTAAAGCAATTCAAATAAAACACCTATCTTGTGAAAATATGCATGTATCTTTGGATTAATCTTAAAGGCTAGCGATGGTAATGTCCTTGCTGCGATCACCTGTTTTTATATAGATAACTATAAAAGTTATATTTGTGATCAATGTGTTATCTCTATTGCATATGAAAGAGCCAATACTAAACATGGTAACGATGACGAATCTTTAGTGCTCTGTTAACATTTCCTCGCATTCATTTAAAAAAATTACTTAATTTGTAATTGTGAAGCGGTCCGAATCGTTTAATAGCAAAAATTGACAAACAAGGTCTGATCCTACAGTGAACTTTTGAGGCTGATGTTATTCTCATTATTTAACCTTTTAAAATTCTGCATATAATAAATAATTATTCAAGGAATAGATATACCGTACTCACGTTCTAAGATTAAAACTTATTTTTCTTAAAAAAAATCATTCGGCCAGTATTCTGCCTAATCTTAACCGATTATTCCAAATCTCCGAGTCAACAACGGATCTCGAGGTTGGCGCATACAGTTGTGCAACATTCACACTGGCTCTTAATAATTGTGTTGTAATGTTATTAAGTTGCTTACCCACAGCATTATCATGATTGTATGTATGCCCGTTGAATTTAATGTGTGAATACTTGACCCTTTTTATAATGTTGTTTCTATTGCCAGGCAGGAATCTATATGACCTTTATCTTCGTGCGAAATAGTGAATGGTATAAGGAATATGAGAAAATACTTGACAGTTAGATAGTTAACACATAAAATATTATGTAAATGTTTGTAATCAACGTAACACATCACTATCAGTAGAGATATTTTTCTTTCTTTCTTTCTATTAAAGGCTAAGTCAATAATAAGAGAGTTTTTATATAAGATTATCAAGTAAAAAAAGTGTAACCGACGCATCTCTGTGACCTCTGCTATTGCAAATGTGTCTCGGCGGCGGTGACAATGTCCATCAGGTGAGCCGCATGCTCGTTTGCCTTCTTATTTAATCCCCGCGGAATAAGATACTCGTATTCTACTGCAGTGAAACAAAATCTAAAATCGCTCCGTGGTCACGGTTTATTTTTCAAAAATAAAGCTTTTCTAAAATAAAAGTAAGGAAAAACAGGCTGTTTTTCCTTATTACATCAGCTACCTGCTAAAAAAAAGTCCCACCAAAACTTTCCAGACATTTTTATTTATATACTTATGTACCTAATAAAAAACAATTTGATAAGTCTGGGATCAATGCATTAATAAGGCACTAACATTAACTTCTTCTATCGATTCCCTTTTGGAAATAGACAAGAAAATCCAAGGTCCTCGAACCGCACAAAGGAGGAAAACAATTTAGTCAGTAAGCAACGCAGTTGGGGTCCACCGGCGTCCTTTAACACTTGGTTTGGCCGAGACGCTGCCTTTACGGGGCTCGTTAGAAGGAACAAAGACGACTCGACTTCAAAAGGAACGTTTCTTTACGCGGGAATCTACTATGACATTAATAACAAATTTCTGATTCATTCACCGAGTGTTTGTCGCTAGGTAAAGTCGCTCATTTTAATAAATACTCATATTTACTTCAGTTCCTAAGTAGCGTAGTTCTCACAATATCTACTATAAAGAAACTCTAAATACAAAATAAACTGAGTCGCAATTACAATTAAGTACCTTGGTATGTTTTCATTCTTGCTATTTAAAGGAAGGCATTTCAGTGCCTCCGTATATTACAACAGTACATGGGCAGTGGGGTATTTTTTTATGTCATAAGTGAACGACACGTTCACTCACCTGGTGGAAAGGTAAGTGATACGTCTGACCATGACAGATGCAGTATTGAAGGAAATTAATAGTAGGTAGGTACCGTAGGTAGTCATATTTTCCGTCAACACTGCCCTGCTCCCGTCACCCGAGACGATAGATGTTAGGTCTTTTATACCCGATAATTTTACTAACTACAATGCCCTCATCCCAAAAAACAAGTGCAAAGCACTCTTATTTTACGGGACGATATCTGGTACCGCGGTGCTTACTAGCCATCTCAGTGCCACTTCCGAGACTAATCTCCAAAAAACAACTTCGGCGGAACCTACCTAGACGACTCAGTCGACCGAGTCTACCACTAGACTTGAATAAAATGTAATCTATGTATATGTGCCCTATTTTACTATCAGATGAGCCGTTTGATCATTTGCTCGCTATAGCATACAAAAGGTGCTGAAGGATAGGGGAAACCATACTCACTCGGCGAAACAAACACGCGCGAAGCACACCTCTTTTCTGAGAGGCTATGGTAACACTCCGGTCAAGGCGGCCCATTTGTACTGAAGTATGGTTCTACCAATCTTAATATATTATTTAAAACTTGTCATCATATTACTATATCTTATCATCATCATATTGTTTTTTGGAGATTATTCTCGGAAGTGGTAGACTCGGTACTGAGTTGACTGAGTACCGCGAAGTGGTAGACTCGTACTGAGTTGGCTGAGTACCGCGAAGTGGTAGACTCGGTACTGAGTTGACTGAGTACGCGAAGTGGTAGACTCAGTACTGAGTTGGCTGAGAACCACCGCAGTACCAGATATCGTCCCGTAAAATGGAGTGTTTTGCAATTCGGTGTGTGCGGGATGAAAGTATTAGTAGCTAGTAAAATTACCTGGTATACAAAAATGTTCTATCTGTTAACCCTAATGAGGGTTTTTGCAATGTAAAACCTCACTAGATGGCGCTACGTTGGTGAAAGGTCTAGGATAATTTCGATTGGTCACTGATGTTTGTAGTGACATTAAATATCCAAATGTCACGCGAATAACCAATGGGAAGAGAGCAACTTGCTATTATGCTTGACAGATTATTAAATTACAAATACCCTCATTGTATGACATCAGCAACAAGCAAGATCTAGGTTGCCTCGCATGTAGTGTTCAGACATTCCATAATCAAAATTCATATTAGTGCCTAAAATGATTTACGGTTTATTTTATAGCAAAATCTCGAACACATTTCAGTAATTATTCAGGTACACGAATTTATCTGAGAACTCTGCCAGCAAATCAGTGAGTAAATTGCCACTTCAAACGAAACCTCATCTTGTACCTCATCAAAATATAGCTCTGCGTGTATAAAGTATTAGGTAGTGGTTTATTTGAAACGCAAAAATGAAGCGTATTAAACGTCTTCAGTATTAATACAAATATAGTGAATGCACTTTGATTTTTAATAACATTTGCCATTTGTTTGTTGTTCAGCGTCCAACCAATGCAACGTCTTGAGGTATTGAGATAATTTAGGCCATTTATGTTCTGGTGGTGGCCATTTACGCAGCTGAGACATGGACACTGACTGCGGGATTGGTTCACAAGTCCAAAGTCACTCAACGCGCAATGGAGCGAGCTATGCTTGGAGTCTCTCTTAGGGATAAGATTAGAAATGATTTAATTCGTAAGAGAACAAAAGTTACTGACATAGCCCGCCGGATCAGCAAGCTGAAGTGGCAGTGGGCTGGTCACGTATGTCGCATAACCGATGGCCGTTGGAGCAGACGAGTTCTGGAGTGGAGACCGCGTCTTGGCAAGCGTAGCGTAAGACGCCCTCCGGCCCGATGGACCGACGACTTGCGAAAGGTCGCTGGTGGAAGCTGGATGAGAAAGGCGGAGGACCGGGATGTCTGGCGCTAAATGGGGGAGACCTATGTCCTGCAGTGGACTGCAATAGGTTGAAGAGATGATCTGGTGAATGACAACACTGACAATTTAATGAATAAAGTCGTGGTTAATGATTATTGCAACCTATCACCAAAAATGAGATAATAGGAAACTATAACTTGTGCCGGAAAAATGTCCAGCAAGAAGTGAAGAGAATGTATGAAAATTCATGACCTGTATCAACCTCTAGCCTTAGTCTACTAATATAGAGCCGCTATGGTAATCTTACTTATGTTTACCACTCTGTAATGATAAGATATAAAAATCTCCGGTAGCCTATTACTGCAATATAATGAGTGCTAGTGTACTCAACCAGTTTAATGTACGCATCGCAAACAGGAACCTCGGAAGAATTAATAATGTGTACACCAAATAACCTTAGCCATACAAATATCGAGCCTTTTAAATAATGTATGTTAGTGGACATTTATTTATACATATTTCTTTATTTAAAGATTTTATCTTACTGAGTTGCCGTGTGGTAAAAGCAGATTAAACCTTTGACCGCCAATGACAGCTTGAGGCGCCACAGACAATAGATTTTCTATTGTGTCCCATCAATTGGTTAAAACACAATTGTCAACACCCAACTCATCGATGATTTCTCGAAGAAGGCCATTGATGGCCTTCAAGGCTTTCATGGCGAAAGGACATTCATTGCCTCAGCGTCAAAATGAACCGAAGTGTTCTACAATACTAATAAAAATGTAAACCATAAATAATTAGCTGTGCCAAATCTTTTTGCAATATGTTAGCGGGATTACCGACAGCTAACCTGATGGTAAGGGATTACTAGAGATTTTAAGTCCGCGAATTTTCAGTCCTATAGAAATATATTTTTTTATTATCACTTCAGAGTTTCTGAAATATTCTATTCGTGTATCTATGTATTTTTATAAATAAGTTCTTATTGTTGAGTTTTCAACAAGGAAAAATCAACGTAACGGACAAATGGAATAATAAATCTATGAATCTTGACGCTCGTAAGTGCTTCTTGTGACCCTAAATTGAATAAATTAATTTTGGCCTTAACTTTGTAAAACTATCCTTCAATAACACAGTCGGAAGAATAGCTAGCTTGTGACGTCAATATGTCCAATAGTAAAGATGCAAACGACCAATCAAAACAGCTATTGTTGGTCGTGATCTCCGTCTAGATACGTAGTCTCCCCTCGCGCGGTCCCGTTAGCCGGATGCCGAGCGCTTGTTATGCAACCGATGTGACGCGCTGCGCCGGCGCATCGGCCCCACACAACCTTTTGTACTCGCTAAAATACTGCCTGCTCTCTCTTTTGTCCATTATTGAACGTGCAACGTTAGGTTTTTGTTAATAGGAGGCAACGTTGGGCACACCTGGTCACGAGCGACATTGAGTATATATAACGCCAGAGGTCACAAATGACGGCTAAATGGATGGATATTTTTTACATATCTAAATAAAGATAAAATTGCACTGTGAAATACTTCTAAATATACAAATGGTGTGCATTGTTTGTAATCTGTACCAATGCAATTTACTTATACTTTAACCGGGCAGATGGAGATATATTTCGCCAAACATTATTCCTATTCAACCTATCGCAGTCCAATGCTGGACATAGGTCTCCCCCATTTCGCGCCAGATATCCCGGTCCTCCGATTTCCTCATCCAGCCTCCACCAGCGACCTTTCGCAAGTCGTCGGTCCATCGGGCCGGAGGGCGTCCTACGCTACGCTTGCCTAGACGCGGTTTCCACTCCAGAACTCGTCTGCTCCAACGGCCATCGGTTCTGCGACATACGTGACCAGCCCACGAAACATTATTCACCTAGGTACAAAATGGTGAAAAACAATGTATTTCAAAAAAATATTTGTTTTACAAATAGCTCTTGCTTTATTAGAATTGATCACTGACCAGTTGGACCTACCAGAAGTTGAGGTGTTAGTTTACTAACCTATTACGCATAAAAAGGTAATTCTATTACACACTTGAGGATATGCCTGCAACATTTGAGATAATGCAGTGTGTCCAAATCGTACATTTGTAGTATACGCGTGCGAGTTATGCAACATTGATTAGGGGCCTCCCAAACCGTTAGCGTAGACATAAGAAACAGTTTCTGTGAAATTTTAGGAAAAAGTAGGTTTCAATTCAAATTCAGCTCTTGAATTGCGACTGGTAATCTTATGTTACAAGAAAAACGTATTTCCTTTAGCATAAATGGATGAGATCTATGTCCAGCAGCAGACTGCGATAGGTTGAAGAGAAGGTTCACGGTACTGAACTAATAATCACTTAAATCACAAATAAAAATATGAATCAATGATAACACGCATCAAACTCGTAGTTAAAGTGTTCATGGTGATTCCGACAGATAATCATAATTTCATCCATAATAATACCACCAGTAATTCTTCAGCAATTTCCACATATGGAGTAAAAAGTAGGGACATATTGTTCCTTACGACTTAGTTTCGTAGAGCATTTCGCAGAAAGCACCGTCATAGCTGATACATACAAAAGCTTTATATTATGTTAAAGAAAAAATCTTCAATAGTCTAAAGAACAAAGTATTGCAGTATACCTGATGTAAATCGTAATAAGGATAAATTAACCAGAAACCAATATCGTTTCGCCCACGCAATCGCCTTATACTACTCTATGGTAACAAACATTGGAAATAGGAAAATAACCAATGTTGCCAGATTAAAAGAAAATGAGAACATTCCACCACGTATCGGGAACTAATGCGCGCGGGAGATAGTCGCGAGCGAGGCCCACCCCTCAATTGGACAGGCCCACCGATAGCTGCCAGATTACCGTCTCTACGAGCAATTTGTAGGGATTTGCGGTCGACCTTCGGGGCCAAATAAAGCGATCGTCCGTCATTAGACCGACGTACTCACGCTGGACTAATTCGTGATATCCGCGGATAAGAAAACCAATATGGTTAATAAAAAGGTAACTTATTTGTTTTTATATGAACATATTGGTGAGCTGCCTCGAAATTCGGGGTTGCCATTATAGGTGGACCAAGAACTTGATGGCTGATTGTATACCGAAAATGTTGCATTCATGATAATGTTATGTTACCCTTTTACTTATAAAATACTTACCTTTAATTTAAACAACAATCATAACACAAACATTACCAAGTAATTTAAGTTTGGGACTAGATGGCGCTGTGTGAATGTCAGTGATATTTATTAGTATATAGCATGTAATAAAGTTGACATAAAAATAAAATCTAACCACATCTCCCAATGCTTAAAAGAATTTAAATTATGATTGGTAAAGCATGAAACAAATAAAGACACTGATTTACCTCTATAATTTATTTTTAATATTTTTAAAGCATTTTTTTACTGATCTACCATTGGTTATTTTATAGAACAGTTTCAAAACTTTCTTTTGAACATATTGAGAGAAAACAAAGCTTTAACCAACTACTAACAAGTACCAGTATAAGATCTACAAGGTAGTAAATAAACACCTGAGCACATGATTCATGTGTAATTTATAACTTTGTTTACATTACACAAACAAATATGGAATGAATATCTTCAACTTGCAGGCTATTCTGAATTCAAATTGATAAAATCAATGCGAAGTATTTTTTTTTTTGTATAGATGGTTTCTTCAAAAAATTTGTGTTTGTGAGGAATCCTTCTCAAATATTGTTCACCATAAATGCATGATTGAGAAAGTTCAGTTTGCACTTATTACAATTCTATGTGGTTACATCACACTTCATACTAAACATTACAATTTTACAATTTTAAAGCAATAAAATACATAGGTGTTATTTTAAAGGGTGTTGTATTTTCTGACAAACGGGAAGTCAATTTTTACTTTCCTTACACTTCATTTAATTCATAAATAGTTTAAATATTTGTAGTTAGTATATGTAGCTAAATACATATATAATATACATGTATATGACTTAAGCATAGATATATTTAATTTAGAATACTTAATTTTTATTAGTCATGAAAGGCAAGATAAGTAGGTGTATGTAATAAAAATAGTGCCCTATTTGTGTGTGTGTGTTTGTTTTATGTAGTTTGCAAAAAAGTACTTAATAAATTCTTAAAATCTTTACCACTTATTGTAGAGCTTAACACTAACATATGTTTAGGTATGTTTATATTTACTCATAAACATTAAAGAAGTATTCAATTAAATTCTTGAATGTATTCCTTATAAATAATACAACAATTAATTTTTGCATTCAAAATTTATTAATCTTTAAAACAATACAAACAAAACAACAACTACATAACAGTTAAAAATGTCGAGCACATGAATAATTAAGTCACAAAACAATTAGGGAGTTATTTATTTTCACATTACAGCATGCAAGTGGACAAATAAGGTGTGCAATAGCGCATGCAATGCTGTTAACATTATAGCTGCATTTAACGTGGGAGGCAGGCAAGGTTTTTCTCACCTTGTGGCATCGGCGCGGGGTCCAAAGGCGACGCCACCACGACCCCCAATCGCACCACAGCCTCCACAGCCCACAGCACCCCCCACATGTCCCACAACCACATCACAGCACTACACTATCTCATTATTGGCACAACCTTCACACAACTTAAGCAATACAAATCCCTAACTATGCTTAGAACTCCTATTGGCACAATCATACTTTGGAATAAATCATGTCTCAAAACTACTGCAGTTCAGCATTTTTGATAGACATTATCACATTATAATTGAGATTCTTGTAGAATAATAAACAGGTAAACTATACGGACGTTGTGGAAACAAAGACAGTTACTGCACGTCATAACATTCCTTCGAGAGCCACGACTCGACACACACTACGTCAAGTTACGTACCTACTTACTCATTCCCATTCAAACTCAACACTAGAAACATGCTAGTGTTGTACCTACTATGTGCAACCCAGCTGTCTATATGACGTTTAGAAACCATTCTTCTCCGAATAATCGATAAGATTTTAATCGAGACTTTCAATTAAAATGTATGGCACTTGCAAAAAGGGATTAAATGGAACGTTCAAATGCAGACAATAATAGCAAATTGGCCTTATACCAAATTGTTACCAAACTTGTTTCTTTGTATAGAACTTCGGTTTACAACAGCACGGATAAAAAGGATTCAATTTTGGTAAATCACCTTTCTTTAAATCCATGACGTATTCTGCCATTTTTTCTAGGTAAGCTAATTTCATTTGGGGATCCTTGGGCAAATAAAAGTTACTTGCCGGCTTCCACTCGCCGTTAATCAATCTAGCTGGCTGTGAAAAAATACCTTTGAAATGTAAGCCAAAAGACCCTGCAAGAATGTGATGGAAATTAATTTGTGTCCGCCATTTACGTAATAAATTCTAAGAAAAGATCTATCCATTTACCATTACATCGTATCCCTAAACTTATTATATCATCTGAATTAGTGTCAAACAGCCACACTTTAACAACATTTATTAGCGCTCTGGCTTTGTTTAGGTTTAACTGCCCCTCAGACAATATCTTCTGCAAATTTGATGATGTATATATTAAATTTGAAAAGAATACCAATAAAAACCTTTTTACCAAATAAATGCTACCTTTTTTTCCGAAACTCTTAACCACAATGTTTCGTCAAAATACATCAAATATTCCAAAGTCCGCATTTCAGGCTTCAAACTTCCGATGTTTAAAGAAGAGTTTCGTACTTTTGTGTAACGTGTGTATGGTTCAAAAGTATTGTACTTATGAATAGTTGTTCTAATATCAGCCAAATGATTTATCCCAACAAAGCCCCACACTGGAGGGCAAAACATATTCCTCATTGGAATTTCAGCTATCTCTGCTGCTAACGGACAAGCTTCTAAGCCAATATCCGAAGTTGCAACTACAATGTTGTTTTTGGTAATATTTGTTACTGCTGTCATAAGAACTGTAGCATTATAGCAAGCTGGTCCTAAGTTAGGTAGCAGTACATACATTTTGCGTGAAGCAGACGCATTAATCACTAAAGCTAAGTTTTCCATTAGTTTCTTGTTTGCATTTAGCCAATCTCCTATTGATGAGTCAGGGCTAAAATCACATAGAATGTATATATTTTTAAGTCTATAAAGGCCGAAATCTGTAAGTGTTAATTATAAATATTGATTAACTTATATATCCTGAGCCGTTGATTTTTAAGGTTTGTACCTAAATACTCACTCGAAGGGAATGTGATCCAAAATTATAAATAGATCAGCATGTGTTAGGGCCATTCCAATCTTTTCTACTACTTTTACAACTTTTCCTGGATGCGTAGATCCAATGTAACTACATTCTTGTTCCACAAAATCCATAAATGCCGCAGAACATTCACTGTCATATAGGTATATTTTTGAAATTACTTTGTCTCCAAAAGATAGATCGAATAATTCTGATATCAAATACATTGCTAATGGGAATCCTGTGCAAGATATACACACTATGAAATTGGTTTTGGGCATTTGTTCAACAAAATCTGCTTCGGCTTTTCTTTGAGATTTAATTTGTGTATCTTGTTTGAGTTTTTTTTTATATTGTGACAAAATGTTCACTAAGCCTTCAAACTTTCCGGGAGCAAGAAATAAATCAAACTGGTAATAAGAATGGCAGTAATCTAAAAATTCAGATGCACCACCGATGTAATATGGTTTACTACCTTTCATGAATAATTCTTTCCAAACTATTGGGGAACCTATGTGATGCCATTTATTTCTTTGATTTATTTTACAAAGCCATTGCTAAAATACACAAATCTTGAATTGATAAAGTTTCTTAAATAAAAAGCAACAAAAATACCGTAACTTAGACTTACCTCCCATTCCAAAACAGATTTTTCTATTCTCTCGTAACAAAAGTGTGGAAGATTTTGTGATAGGTGATCAGCTACTAAGCACACTTCAGCAAATTTATTACACTGAGATTCACCAGCTATTATTATTCGAATTGCCATTTTTGGTCTAAATACAATATATTACTCGACACGTAGTTAAAAAATAACTTCTTCTTTCTAGTTTGGGTTTGGGTGGCTAATAACGTGTTCAAGATAAAATTGAAATTGTCGTCTTTAAATGTAAAACGTCTAAAGCTCTAAGCCGTCATTTGTCTTAGAATTATATTTCATAAAAATATATTTAAGCAATTTCAGTACATTTGACTTACAATAGAAAAAACATGTTTTTTAAATAAAAAAATATTTGATGACAAAACAAATAAAAAAAAATTAAAATAATTATACTCAGCTCAATCGATTCCAGCAAACGATTTTAAAGTTTATATTGGTACATTAGGCGACATTAAAATTTCTGAACTACAGTAGTCTTGCCAGCTGTCAATGTCACTAATATAAATTCGTCAAAGGCAAGGAAGGAGATTATAACCTCGATCGAATGTAAACATACGCGCAAAGATAATAACTAAAAAGTAGTGAATTACATACTCTTTGATACCAGCCTATAATTTTTTGAACAAAACAAATAATATATAAGATCATTTACAACCCGAATTCTACCAACATGGCAAATCGAAACTGGGGTTTCTGTGACTTATCTCTTGCTAAAACCTTCGACCTCAATAAGTTAGAACTATTGCAGAAACTTGGATTTCACACTGTGGCAATAAATACATTTGTTGAAGAAGCCTGCGATGAACCTAAAAAGAAAAAAAAGAAAGGAGACACTAGAGAGAAAAAAGAACTTATCCCCCCACCTGCTAAAGTTCCAAAAGATATACTAGACAACCTGAAGTTAAATATTTTACAAAGACTAACCATTGAATTCTCCGATTCAAGTATTGCTCATAAAATAAATCAGTCGGAAAATCTTAAAAAGTATGATATTGTAGCAGTACTTCCCAAAACACTTCAGGCTTTCCAATATGCCTGTGGAACTATGGACATTGATTTGATATCTTTTGAACCTCAAACCAGAATTCCATATAAAGTAAGTCGCAAACTTTACCGGCAAGCTGTTGATCGGGGGATCTTTTTTGAGCTAATGTACTCTCCCGCTATTAAAGACTCCACATCCAGAAAAAATATTATCAGTACAGCCCACATATATCATGCTATAGGGAAATCAAAGAACATTGTTGTTACAAGTGCTGCTGAAAATGATATGCAAGTCAGAAACGTGCATGATGTAATAAACTTAGGATTTATTTTGGGTTTAAACAGTAATGACAGTCTAGAAGTGATAAGAAATAATGCTAGACGACTTATATTAAAAGCAGAAGGAAGGTGGGAAAACACTACATGACTGTGACCATATTGAATGAATTAAATGATCAGAAAATTGATGAAAGCTAAATAGGAATATGTAGTAAAAATAAAACAACAAATTGTTCTTTATTAAAATATTTTATTAAAATCATTGGCATTTTACTTCATATACTTATAAATTAGATAATAATTAAGCAAGAATCACAGATAAGGAATTTATATTATAATTACAGAATTACTAATGCAATGTCTTGACACATTAGAAAATTCTAGCTTTCCTAGACAATCCAGGCAAAGGAATTCATACTGTAATTCACCCTTTATGATCTTTCATTTTGATAAGGTTATTCAGATTTTATGTGTGATGATGAAGATTCCTCTAGATGTGACTTCTGAACAGGCTCAATTGTTTCAGCAGATTGCCTTTTCACCAGGCTCACATTTGGTGCAAATTTTTCCTCAGGCACAGTAAAATGTCAGCTATCCATTTGAATCTAAACAAAAACATATATGTTAAAACAAAATTTTAAAAATGGTTATTGATCAAAAAGATTGCCCACATTATGATAAAATTGATATTCTGTCATATTGTATTGAGTTCCCATATATAAGTGTATCCATCACCCTGTATTGTCACAGTCCCTATTCGCGTAACCGGCATGTGCCGGGCCTCTTTTCTCCTGTGATTGTAGTCAGCTGTATATCAAAACTAACAGACCAGTTCTTTTCACGGGCAAAAAGCATGACTTCACTGAGAATTTTTATTTAAAAGTTACAGTATTAGAAAGAAAGAAAAATATTTATTTGGCGCAATAAATTTGTTACATGTTATTCCTTAAAAGGTTTTGTCAGTTTTGTCAAGGCGCTGTTTTGCAGTGGAACCAAAGAGAAAAAAAAAGATATTAAGAAAATTCAATAATAATGCTACCCAGCCGCACAAAACAATACTAACGAAATATGTAGTAGGGGAGACCGGGCAAGATGAAGTCGGGGCAGCACGGGAAGTAAGCTTGTGTGCGTGAATTGTCATTGTTCTGAGCGCAACAGCGCCATTTGCACGAACTTCACTCTCCGCCAGTGCGTCCATGCAGAGCGGACAGTTAGAACTCGTTTTTGCGTTTGCAGAGAGAAAAAAGTGATAATGCAAGTTTTTTTACGCGAAATTTGATTCGAAACTGATGTACAGATATGTAACTACCTGTTTAATGTATTATTTCTATCCCGAGCTTATTATAGGAGTCCAAAACATTAAATTTAAACCAGATTTTTCGCCGGTAAAGTTTGAGGTTAGAATTGCGTCATCTTTTTAACTACGTGTGGATCGGGCAAGATATCGGGGCACAATGGATACTATCCCGTTTTGCCCCGCCCTTGTGAAAATAACATTTCTATGTAGTACCTACTGATAATATTTTTAAATTCACTTAAATCAGGATCAAAAGTATTTACCTATTTATTTATTTGTCTGCAGATAAAATGGTTCGCAACTATAAACGAAAAACAGATTGTGCAAATGACGAAGAAGACATGAGAAGAGCAGTAAATGCTGTTCTTACTGATAGAATGGATTCTTCGAGCCTCGACTACTTACGATGTTCCGAAGTCGACCTTAGAACGACGAGTAAGAAAAGCTCGTGAAACTGTTAATGCCGACACTGATTCTGATAACGACTGCGGGAAAAAACATTTGGGACGATTCAAAACAGTTTTCACAGCCAAGCAAGAAAATGAGCTGGCGGAGTATGTGAAATCCATGGAAGCACGGCTTTTTGTTTAATAGGAAAAGAGCTACGCATTTATAGCTTATCAGTTGGCCAGCGGATCAATAGATAACCATTTAATACAGAAACGGTATGGCAGGAGAAGATTGGCTCAGCGGGTTTTTAAAAAGACACCCTGATCTAGCATACAGACGCCAGAACCAACATTAGCTGCAAGAGCGATGGCTTTTAACAGGTGGCAGTCGATAATTTTTTTACATTGTTGAAAATGTAATAGACAACATAAACTGACGCCTGAAAGGATCTACAATGTAGACGAAACGGATCAGTACTGTTCCAAAAATAGTAATAGTATCAATCTAAATATTGTCAACGAAGGGCCAGAAGCAAGTCGACTGCCTCTCATCAGCAGAGAGAGGTCAGTTGGTCACTGCTGAAATTTGTTTTAATGCGTTGCACCTATGTCCCAAAGTTAATATACGCTCGGAAGCGGATGGAAAGAAGAACTTCTGGATGATGCTCCGTCAGGGTTTTGGGGTACATGCAGTGACAATGTTTGGATTACAACAAAAATATTTTTTGATTGGTTTAAATCATTTGTGCAGTTTGACTGAAAAGACTGCAAAGAAGATTAAAAAGACAACAGACAAGAAAATCGCAGGAAAAGCGTCAAACCAAAAGTGCAAAATAAACAAAATCGGAAGATAGTTCATCCCAAGAAGAGATGATGACTGTGCTTGCATCTATTGTGGTACTTATACTCAGATTCAACGGAAGGTTGGTCATCGGCGGCGCATGCCACGGTTAGGCGCGTAATTCATGTGCCGGAGTAGATGAGGAAGACGAAGAGCACACATTTGTAACGCTGTCTACCCGATTAAAAAGCGTACTCGTTTTGCCCGACAGCGTTTCCCATCTTACCCCAGTTATGGGCAAAACGGGAAATTTGCCGAGTTTATTTTTTCATTATTGCCAAAAATTCTGTGATTTTGCATGCTACAACGTTTAATTATAAGAGAGAAATGTATAATGGTTATCTCTTTTGTTAAAGAATTATTAAGAGTTTTATTTTCATTGTATAACGAATTTTGTCTTAGCTATCTCGTCTTGCCCCGGTCTCCCTAAATGTGAATCTACACTTTAACACATATATGTAAATATCAATATTATTATTAAAAGTAATAGATATCTCTTATAAGTAATACATATATATTTAATTATTATAAGTATAGTTGTTAGTATATCGTTGTCTATAAATACATGATGTATATACAAAATCATATAATAGAACGACGCTACTGCCTGAACATTGCTTATCAATCAAATACCTTTTCAATTGAGCTTTAAAAAAGGTGACTGATTTACTGTTTCATACAGGAGGTGGTAGGTTGTTCCAACATTTCGAGGCAGCGTAACGAAAGCTGCCACGAAATGCGGTCGTTACATATCGTGGGCATAGAAGACGTGGTGCTATTCGTATTTGTCGAAGTAAAAATTGTAGTTTTTATATAATTAGGAAGGTTTTCTACTATTGATGACACCAAAGAGAAGTGTGGCAAAATGAAGAGTACGCCGATCAGTCATGTTAAGAAGGCTATATTGATTTAAAGTGGGAGAAACGTGAGAAAATCTTGGTACTGCAAATAATATCGGGCACAAGCATTTTGGATTCGCTGTAGTACTCTTTTGGTACGAGCTAATAGACATCCACCGAATACTTTATCAGTGTAGTTCAGTTTTGTTAGGATAACAGATTCACACAGTTTTATGCGCAAGTCTACAGCTAAAAAATCTCGGAGGCGGTATAAAATCTTGAGCCTATAAAAGCAATTTTTCATGATTTCCGAGACGTGTTCTTCAAACCGTAATCGTTCATCCATTATAGGGCTTAATTTCGAGCTTCCGTTACACGCTGCAAAAGATTTCCATTTAGTTGTTGTTTTTGTACCAAGTACAAGGAATTTTGCTTTTGAGGGATATATAATAAGATTTTTGTCGCACCAATCAGAGAGTCGGTTAAGATCCGCATTTACTTTATTTACTACCGCATTGGTTAAAACAGGTTTAAATGAAATATATAATTGAAGATCGTCGGCATACATATGGTAATTACAATTTTGAAAAATTTGTGTTATATCAGACGTATATAATATAAAAAGAATTGGTCCCAAGATAGAGCCTTGAGGTATTCCTCTATTTATTAGGCGTTTGAATGAAGTCCTAACGTTTCCGCATTCATCATTTACTTCAACATACTGATTTCCGCCCGAGAGGTAGGTGGAAAACCATCGCAAGGCATTTAAATCAAACCCGTAAAAAGCTAATTTAGACAGAATTAGCTAAGGTAGTTATACTTTATTGGTTTTATCTTAACATGAGAGTAGAAAATTGTGAATATATGTATAAGATAGTAGAAATAAACTTTAAATTTCAATTACTAAGGCCCCTTGATCTTCACTTAAATTGAGTTACAAAGGAATGGTGTTATTTATCGTATAAAGCGCTATCCCTGTCTCACTTACTTAATGATGATCAACACTTGTATCTGTATAATTCAACTTTTTGTCTGCAGTTCCTTATTTCTATCTATAGATACTTAATCAATTCAGTAGTCCACCAGTTTAAATCAGCCAACGCTTCTTGTTCTATTACGTGGATTCTATCTACTCTTAACCTTAACACCCTATCAGCCATCAGTCACATGTCACTTTAACTTGCAAGCCCTTTGGGGTACGTGAAAATAAAGTACCTGTTTCAGCTATAGATATACTATAGCTATAACTACACAACCATATCTTAGTGGCCAATGGTTACATAAATGTCCAAGACAAATTTGGTGTTGAAGGAAACCAATAGTGTAGTCAGTAAATAATAATAAATATCCACTGACATTCACACAGCGCCATCTAGCTATAAGTTAAGTGCGAAGCCTGTTTTATGGGTATTAAACAACAGATAAACATACATTTATACTTTTTTTTTGTAAATACATATAAATTATACATAGAAAACACCCAGACCTTTACAAACAGACATGTTTATGCACACAAATGATTGTACTGCCCGGAGATCGAACCCCGAACCCTTGGTGTAGCAGCCGACGTCTCAACCGCTGTTTGTTCATTTGCCCCCTTATTGAGCTTTTAAACTAGTTCCATCGATGTCCACAACTTGGCTTACCCCTTTCTTAATATAAGACCAATTATTCGACTAGCTGATATACAATGCAATAATGTACGCACTCTATTTGATTTATAAAAATACTACCTAACGAAACTGAATAAATACAAGTCAGCAATGGAAGACGAGGAATAGCAAAAAACAAATTAAGGCGAAGCAAAGGCTTTAAGCGTGCGAATCATGCATTACAAGCTTTATAACGATGGAAAAGCAAGAAAAATGAAATATGATATAATTAACCTACATCTAATGAGTTTCACTTCATTTTATAAATTCCACTACATTTAATGAGATTCACTTCATCTGATGAGTTTCATTACTTCTGATGAATTTTACTATCTAATGAATCAATGATTAAAATAACATACACAAATGTTGACCGACTTGGCTCTAAAGTCAAAGTCGAGCATGCATTAAGGGTAAATAAAAAAGTCATTAAATTTATTTAAGTGTATTATTTCAAATGCAATCTCAACATTTGGTACAAGACATGTAATACAAAATGTATAAAAACAGCACACTTCATATATTTTGCAATTAACATAAAGATTCACTACACGCTATATATAACTTGTCTAAGCTATTTAGAACACGTGTAGTAGTTAACATATTGAATACACCGCCGATTGCCTAGCACCTGTCTTATGCTGCGTTTTGACTGCTTGTCATATCACACGCCGCGCTTTGTGAACGGCTCGAAGTGTTGCCACCTTAGTTTTGAGAATAGGGATTTTTGAGAAGTTAAAAAAGGCTAGATGGAGCTACAAAAGATTTTCTGTACTAAAAATGCTGAAATAATGTTGTCATAAAGCCTTTATTTTAGAGCGTATAAAAAACGTCTTCATAATCATCGGTTAATAGCAAAAAAGTACTTGTTAGCATGTCGAAAACTTCATACTTTGGCAATATTTTCAAGACAGTGAAAAAGGGCTAGATTGCCTTTTAGGGCTTAATCATTTAAAAAGTTCACCTATGATAAAAAAAAATCTAGATCTAGCCCCAAAAGGGCTAAGGTGGCAACACTGACGGCTCGGCTTGTCGCGGCGCGTCGTGGTTTAGTCCGCTATCCCTTTAAGTCCGTAACTTCAAAGGCGCACGCGGGCGCGTTCAAATCAAGACGGGCGGGACGGCGTGTGATATGCCACAGAGTCTGAACGCACCATTACTTTAATCTCACTCCAACCACTAAAACTATTGTATTAAATTGTATTTGACAATGCTCAACTGCCTTAGAAATACAATTGAAATGTTAAAGTTAGTAATGACAGCGTATGGATTTAATGTTAAAGTATTCGTGAACCTTATGCCCAATACAAAATTGCTTCATCTGCAATAAACATTGAGATCAATGACGACTAGAAAATAGGTAAAAAGCCTCAAGTTACGAGTGATAACATCTCATAGTTATTGCAGATAAATTTAAACTGTGACATATTACAGTAGCATTGAGCAAATGTTAGAAAGCAAACTCATTGTGCCTAAAGTATTTATGTTACTGCAGTCTTATATATGTCTTTTATAAAACAATGTTACACACACACACACACATAATCATTAAAAGGCTCAGTAAATAATCTTAAATTTGTGGCAAAACGTATTTTGTTGAATACCTAACTTATAAAAAAGACACCACAACTATAAATTAACAATATTGTAATGTCATGGCAATTATCTAAGACACTACATAATTAAAATTAATCCAGAATTTAAATCACCGATCACATAAGCTTATACAAAATAAATAATCTGCCGACATACTAATCGTAACATTAACAAATTCAGTCTCATTGGTCATAAAACATTTTTTTAAATTTAATTCTAATAGTCTTTCCTCAAAAACTTCAATTTGATAGTTAAATATGACACATTGATTACATTATTGTTCAAGTAATAAAACAAGGTAAATTGTAATATCATATGGGTAAAAATAAATGCAGAAATGTACCATAAATTATTACAAAATTATAACAGTACAATACATTAAATATTGATAATAGCCATTTTGCGTATTTTACAATTTTTATATAACACCTTACAAGAAAGTATACGCATAAATTATATCATTATATCAATAAATTCATTAATATTATTATTTCATATTACAGTCGGGTCACACATTACAACTGTATTAACTACTTGTGCTATAATATTATTCTTTTCAGATCATCCACAAGGAAGTGAAGTCTTACAAGAGCAAACACACTACTGTTTATAATAAGTTAAGATTTGTTATTACTCTCGTACTAAGCAAGCTAAGTAACAGATTTAAGGTACAGCAGTGATAACATTATACTTCTTACTTATACCTTTAATTCATTCAACTGTTGATAGGTCTAATAGTTTGACAAATACGTTCAACTCTTTGAAAACTAATGACACCTAAAGGGATCAGAAACAATATATTTTCTATTGTGTCTGGATTCCTGGCGTTTGAGGGGTTAAACAACTAACTTGATAGCCATAAAAGAAAATTCGAACAATATCAATAAATTAAAATAAACGCTTTGTCACTGGCCTGCTGACATAGATTAAATTATAATGAAAATAGCTACCAAATATTTTTAAACAACAATACGGTCCCCTTGTATATACGATTCACGAAAGATGACCACTGTGCTGAAGTCCTTTTTTGGATCACTTTGGAGGTGACTGGCTGGCGACGGCGGAAATTTTCATATTTTGTTTACGCTCATGTCATTTTTCATTGTTTCATGTTTTTTTTTGTATCACATTCATTAAAATAGGTCCCTATTTTGGTCATATGGTCGCCATTTGTGGTCATCTTTCGTGTATCGTACTATACAATGATTTTAAAATAATCACACACATCTAATAATTATGTCGCTCCGTAAAAGCATCTGCGTGGTTATTGAAGTCTTAAAAAAATATACGCGTTAACCTTAAGGGATCCAAGCCAACCTCACCTGCCCTGCATCCTGCCGTATGATTAACTTCTAAAATGAATTTCGTTTGTGTCTGGATTCCGGTCGTTTAATGGGTGAAGAGGATTATCAATGCTTTATCTTGGCTGGAAGAACGTTGTTGGTATCTATTTACCTTCACAACTTTACCAAGCATGCCTTAAACCCGGAAATATCCCGGATAGTATAGACCCAATTAAGGTTGCCAGGAATCCTTTAGGATTAAGCCTTTTAGGACATAGGCTATACGGCCTAAATTTACGATGCCCTAACAGTCCGGCTTTTGAAATATCGAATGATTTTTCCTATAAATCTTAAACAACGCAAGTTGTCCGGCTCTTTTACTACTATGTAAGACCATATTCGCAGATCTGGCGGTGTAGTACTGCAAAGTTTAAAACAACAAAAGATTTTTCGTTTAATACCAAAAAAAAAAATCCTTACAATGCGAGCGAGGATCGATGCTATCGAAATAATTTTTACGCACGGGGTTATCGAAAGTTCCGACCTTCCCATTTACAGAAATGCCCGACTCATTCGTTTGTTGTTTATGACATAACCATAGACCACTAACCGTCAAACTAATTTTGGTCACAAACGTCCAACTCATTTGCCACATCAACAGTGTTGCCTAACTATCGATAGGTAGTTGACCTCTAAAATCTATACTATCGAGAGGCCAAATGTCATTATCAATACTATCGATAGAATTGACAAAAGTCAGCGGCAACAGTATCGATACAATCGAAAGAATTTTGTGTATCAATAGTATTTTCATACGAGGTTATCGAAAGTTCTGACCTTCCTATTTACAAAAATGGCCGACTAATTCGTTTGTTGTTTATGACATAACCATAGACAACTAAACGTCAAACTAAATTTTGGTAACAAACGTCAAACTCATTTGACACATCAACAGTTGACAATGAACCGTAATCAGTTGTTGAGGAAAGAGACGCAGTGCGCGAGCGTGTTGACGTTCTCCACCAACCTGTTGTACAACTCGCGGCGGACGCTGGCCGTGAACTTGCTCACCAGGCACAGGGTCACCGTGGCCGCGAATATCGCGTTGTACAACAGCACCAACTTGAAGTTGCCGAGCCACTCGATGCGCCCGAACTCGCCGAGCAGGTCGAAATTCGTTATGCCTGCGGATGTTAAGTGATCGTCATGATTATTCCATTACAGAACTGTTTTTCAACTTTAATTGGATTGACCAACAGTGTACGCATTCTCCCATAAAGACGACTCATTTGTGGCTTTCGCTGCACTAAAATTGATTAGTTATTTACTATTATTGGATTTTTTGACATAAATACATTGTCATGTCATAGACAATGTATTTACGTCAGATATAAAAAAAGTAACTTAGTTGATCTGTCCATAATGATACTCAGTGCATAATTCGCTAGTCTTCGATCCACCGGGTTGTGTCAGAACTACTTATTTTAACTATAACTGTACGTGCTATGTTCATGTTTCCTGTTACGTGTGAAAAAAAATCATTTTTTATTTTACCATATATTTTAGTTTAGTTTATTGATAGGTATTCCTTAATTATTTATAAATATTACATACGTCAAGAAAACCATGACAAGCCAATGAGAAAAACTAACTAATTTAACGTGCTATGTTCGTGTTTCTTATTACGTGTGAAACATTAATCATTTCATTAAAATTACCAAAGTTACCTTGGTTATAATTGTTTGTGGATTTTGTGACGTGTAAAAATATACTTTTTTTACCAGTGTACTAACCTAATATCTTAACAAGCAACGGCTGTGCGGTAGAGTGTGCCAGTACCAGCGCACAGAACGGTATGAGCCGCACCCAGCGGGGTCCGCCTCGCCGTCGGCAACCACCGCAACGCACGCAGCGGACCGCCCAGCCCCGCCGTGGACGCCGCGTACAGGTATAATATGAGCACTGCCTCCACTAGCGCACCGGCCCAACCCAACTTCGAGAGAGACGCGATGCCCAGCGTGAATTGCTATGGGGAACAATTAAAAATATATTTAACAGTCACACAGCACATCTAGCCCCAAACTATGAATATCGCCTGTAGGGTGCTAAACTTACTAAAACTTTTTTGTAAATACATACATATTATGCATAGAAACACCCAGACCAATATAAACAGATGTTCATGCACACAAACGTTTGTACTGTCCCGGAGATCGAACCCGGAACCTTAAGTGTAATAAATAACCAGAAACAAACCAAACCCTTGGTGTAATAGCCGACAAGTCTCAAGCATTACACCGTATAGGTCGTCCAGTGGCGTGCACTCCATATATGCAAATAAGCAGTGCGTCCAGACAACCCGGAAAATCGCCAACATATTAAATGATTCCCACTTATTCGCCTGTTTCCTTCAAGGCGGTTACTGTCATCAACAGCACTCAATCGGACAAACATATAAATTATCATTGTTTTTGCGAGTGTTCACTCACTTTGCATACGCTACTCATGATCGTTGTGCACCCACTGAGGTCGTCAATTTAATAGCTCCTAGCAAGCTTCTAGCATTTCCAGTGCTTCCAAATAAATATAAAGATTTTTTTTTTTTGTATATGAGTGAAACTGTTTGTTTGTTTCCAATAATAATAATAAATAATAAATAGCTTTTCGATTGCTTCTAAAAAAAAGCTTTTCCATTGCTTCTAAAAACAATAGCTTCTCCATTGCTTCTAAAAACAATATCTTTTCCATTGCTCCTAACAACATTTTTTTTCCATTGCTCCTAACAACAAAATCTTTTCCATTGCTTTTAAAAACAATAGCCTTTTTATTGCTTCCAAAAACAATAGGGTTTTCATTGCTTCCAAAAACAATATCTTTTTCATTGCTCCTAACAACAAAAACTTTTCCATTTCTTCTAAAAACAATAGCTTTTCCATTGCTTACAAAAACAATAGCTTTCCATTGCTTCTAAAAACAAAGTCAAATTGTCACTCAGGTTCAAATGGTTGATAGAAATAATTATTGAAACTACTGGTTACTTACCCGAGTGCTTAGGGGTAACGCCTTGATCCCGATCAGCAGTTCGAGGTATTCTGCAGCACCATGAGAACGGTGATGGTGGTCAAAGCCAGCAGAACTAGCATCGCTAGCGGATACACCACGTTGCGCTGCAGCGATGACGTTTTACGTTGGCTCTCCACTTGCTGCAAACAAGAATGAGGTAACTGGTAAAATATGTACATTCTTGAATTTGGGTTATGTACAAGGTTTATGCAGTTGCGCTGCGCCTAATTTAAGAATTAACTATAAGTTTCTTTTTTTCTCATTGTAAGTGAACTGTATATGTTCTTAAAAATCAATATAAAGATATTTAAAGAAACTCAAAACATATTGAATCCAATTATGTACGTCACTGCCTTTTTGAGCGTTTTGATTTTTTTATGTCATTAGGTTAACGATACGGTCAGATAGTTCAGCTTGTGTTAACTGATACGCCTGACCATGACCGATGCAATGTTGTATGAAGCTAATAATTGTATTTTCAGAAAACAAAAAGCCTGCATAAATTCAACAACTACACAGTGCGAATTATAAAATTACATTACAACATTTGGTTTTATTTATGATTAACTTTTCCTATTACGCCAACCCATGTACTTATTGGTCACGTTGACGTTGGTGAGTGTCGTAATACAAAACGTATGTTCACACTCTGAAATAACCTAGATAAGGTTCGCGGTTGACGTCCGGATTAGATGAAAATCGATTAGTTTTAATTATACATAAATAAATCCTAGAATCTGGTACCTAAGAGTAATAGCATTCCCGTAAATAAAAAAAACTACGTCAATATCAACGAGCAAGACATTTTCGAAATTTCAATATGATTTTGAAAACGTATTGGTCGGGGATAGTCTGTTGAAAATCAGTTGAATTTCGTTGTAAAACATCAAAAGCGCTAACATAAAGCTATAGGTAGAAAGAAAGTGACGATAAACTTTCTCAACGCACCTATAAATAGTAGCTTAACAAAAAATCCGTATGAATCTTATAATATTAAACCGGTCTATTGCAAATCGGGTGCCAGTTGAGGCAGGTTTATTTTATTCAAACACGTTTTGCCATAAATTTATTTAATGTTTATATTTTTTCAACTGTATTCGATAATGGTAAGCAAAGCTTGGGGTATTTAGTTACCCTACTTATAATTACGACTTTTTTATTATTGCCGGACGTTTGGGTCAAAAACATTTGCATGGAATTAATTATGCGCTTAAACTCGAGTAAGGTCCAAAGACTTGTTTTATGACGTCAATATTATCTTATTCTTTCGTTTGTTTTAGATAGATGCCTAAACCTCGTTTTGGACGCCATCAATTATTTCAATCTTGATTGTGAAATTCCTTAACGATGTGAAGTGTTATTGTGGATTGGAACCGTGTTTCGCAAGTGCAATGTGCACCCTAGCCCAATGGACCGACCACATGCGATGGGACGGCTGGCTGCCGATAGCAGCACTGAGACATCTTGTAAAAAATCGCATATCTAAAATAAACGGTTCCTGAATCCTTCTGTAAAACAATATTCAGTCTTAATTCTTTTCGCATAGTGACCGCTACAATCGGCCGCTGAAACCAGAGCCCTATATGAAAGCCCCCATAAAATCTACTCTCATAATAATCCTGACCTTACTATGTCCTGCACAGTTTTCGGTAAAGAATGATATCTGTCAAACAATACAAAGCCTTATTACCTTCTGCACAGTGATAACTCCACTGGTTCACGTGTCATTTGCGCTGTCTCAGCGAGAGCACATTGGAAAGTCTACTCTGCCTCTTATTTCCGTTCTTTCTCTATCCAGCAAAGTTTTCGATACACACTCATGTCACCCAAACGATACAAAGACTTATTACCTTCCGCATAGTGACCACACGTTGCAGCCGTTCGCTAAGGCCGGCCTTCAACGCGCCGTTGCGCAGACTCAGCAACGGCGCCTCCTTGTTCATCTTATCCTTTGCGATCGAAGCGTCGGCGTCCAATGGCGCGGATATGTCGCCGCGGTCCGGGTACATCGGCTCCGGCGATATGTAGCCCGCGCCTGTAATGTATAAGGCAACATTGAAAGGAAGAAACATTTATTTATGTTGCAGAATACACTAGGTGGTAGACTCGATACTGAGACGTAGGTACCACCACAGTGTTATGCACTTTTGTGTTTCGGGATGAGGGCACTGTAGCTAATAAAATTACCAGGTATGAGAGACCTAACATCTGTTATGTCTTGTCTCGGGCGCAGTGCAGCATTGACGGAGAATAATAACTGTCTATTAGTTGTTGGTCTCCATCATGCCGCTCCATCATGGTCAGGCGTATCACTTACCATCAGGTGATAGTCTTGGCCGTTCTGCATATTACAACTTAAAAAAAACAACAAAAATTCCTCAAACTGAAAAAAAACCCCGAACAGGTATACCACTAAGCATGAGCATAAAGATAAAGACACCATGACGCTGGTCTTCAGTGGTTATTTTCATAGATACTTAGATTTACATGCACATCGACTTAATTATGGATATAGGGATAACCATGTCATTAAGTGAGAGCCATGCTTCGGCAAGAACAGGCAGGCTCGATCGGAGTGATAGATTAAGCGGCCGCTCAGAAAGCCGGCGTGAAAGAAGCGTGCGTTATGTTTCGTCAAGTGAATGAGGTAACAAGGTTTCCGAAGGCCCAAATATCCTTCCCCTCCCTATTTTTCAAATATAAGTAAAGGAACATTCGGGAGAAATTCAATGAGGACCTAAACCAACTAATCAAGTCCCCCAGCTAGAAACTAAATGTTATTACAATATCCGATAACCCACTTTCATTATGGACTGAAAACATACGCGATTATCACGCCTAACGCGTGTGATTAAATAATATTATTATCAATGACTTTATTTCAACACAAACCTGTTGTAAATGTTATAACACCATAAAAAACGATTAGAAAAAGATAAGTTATACTGCGCATACTGAGGTGGGACTAGGGTTGCCAGGTTGTCATAACTAATGGCCGGCTGATATGCAAAGGCCTAACATACGGATAAAAAGGCCCGACATTGCATTGTTAGGAATATCAAGTACTTATTTATTTTTTCCACACATTTGACTTAAACGGTTCAAAATCGTTAAAAGTCGTTCAAAACCGTAAAAAGTCGTTCAAAACCTATTAATTGTCGGTCAAATCACCTCGCATCAATGTATTACAATGACCGACTTTATCCGGACGCCTGGCAACCCGGGTTAAAGTTAAAGAAATACCTACTAATGTTTTACAAATGCATCTATAAAACACAAATTTATCAACAAAATAGAATTACAGAAACCGGCTCAAACCACTTGGACTAATATCGAAGAACAAGATCTTTGTAAGAGCTAGAGTATTTCTATAAAGCTTATGTATGGTCTCTTGTCGGAAAGAACAGTTATTTACCAAAACTTTGCAGTTATTAACCTACAAGCTTTATTTTAGTGTTTTGAATATATGTTTGCTGTGGACTCTTTTGTAAATATTTATGTCATAATTTAAATTTTATATTTTTTCTGATCGTTTTTATTGTTCTAGTCATAGCCTAGTAAGTCTTCGGACTTTGACAGGTCGGCGTAGGGACAATTCGGTCTCATGGGGTTTTCGGGTGGTCTTGATTTAGACTTTCTTTGTGGAGCGGCCGATAAATACGATGGTTCACCGTATGTCGTGTCCTGGTTGCCCACGTACTGTTCTCTGCAGGATTATGGCTGGCTGGCTTTTGGGCTTCTACGGTTCGATTGTCTTTTTGCTATCGATACGCTAAGAAAGAAGAAGCATGTTCCAGTAAAAATAAAGTATTACGTCAACTTGCTTTTCTATACCATTACAACTATTTTTTTATATTTTTCGCTATTTGTATTCTCTCTTTATTGAATAATTTTATTCTTAAAATATCACATAAATATCCTGAAATTGTAAGCCATCAATTAACTTAATCATAACAGCATCAAGCCAGCTTACAAAACACCCAAAGGAAGACCATGTAATATATTCTTGTCTGTTTATTAATTTCGGTTCTCGAGTGGCGTGCACATAATGGAAAAGAAACGTAGTCCTACCCCAATCAGAGTGACCTGTCAAGGTGCGGGTAGCAATGGATATCGACTGCTAGAGATCAGTTTAGGGAGGCCTTCAATCAGCAGTGGATCTATGATATAATGACGATGATGGATGACAATTCTCTACAATCTCCAGAGTCTCCGGTGACCTTGCAATGCGAAAAACTTAAGACAAATTATTAGAAACTGCCTTAATATATATTCAAAACAGAAGCCATGTATATTTATTAGGTAGACTATCTGCTTCGTCGATGACAAATAAATAAAATCTAAACCACAATCCTTTAAATTTTTTAACTCTTTGTTATCAGCAAATGAAGTTCTAAATTGCTCTTTAAATCCGTTTTACTTATAAATATATGAACAAATTACATAATAAGTACTACCATTTATATATTAACGCACCATTTTAAAAGCACGTGTATTTAACGTGGAATATAATGAGAAAAGTTGTTCCTATCATATTACCTATCAATCCGCATTGGATTAACCAAGTCTGGTGCCTGCAGAATTAGTCATAAAACTCTATCGTACTTCCTGGAAGGCAAACCAATTATGGCCTACCTCTTGAAATAAAAAATATCCAAGCTTCCTTTCATAACATATAAACACTAACTTATACGTTAATCAATATTAGGCTAAAACATCCAACAGATTACAATTCACTTTAAAATATGAATATATCGAGTGCTACTCACTTATAAATAAATAACAAATCAACGTCTTCTAGATGCTTAACTAGGTAATACGAAGAGATAAGTAACTTTATAACTAGGTAACTATGTAGAGACGAGCACCAAAAATTTAGGATAATATAAACACAATGTTTTTAATGCCTAAGAAGGTTTTCTTTAAAGGAGTAGATCAGTAGAACATAAATAACCTTATAAAACAAGTAACCAATGTGACGAACATCAAAACTTGATAGTATTTCAAAGCTTTAGTTTTTTTTTTATTATCGCGGCATCGGAAGGAAACGAGTAGACAGTTATCTATGTTCTATTCCCAGTGAAGCTGTCAAAGGCAATCTGCAGCCACAGCAGTAGTCGTTCGAAAATAAAATCATCTGATGTTAAGAATATCATTAACCTCGGTTATTCAGGAGCGACGAGTGTGAACGACCCTTATAGTGGGGATAGTAAAGGAATACAAAATAGGGGAAGGGGATATTGGGTCAGCAACGTCACCTAACACACGACGAAGTGTCAATTCACGCTGGTAATACGTAATTTCGTGGTATTACTTCCGATCGGACCGTACCATTCGTTTTTTTTACTACTGCTGATGGCCGCAGATGGCCGTTACAGCTTGGCCGCAAGTGGCGACCGCAGATGGCTCTCAGCCTTACAACGCCATTGTGCAAAGCATGATTCTCTTCCACATACAATTTGTAGAATTGTGTAGAATTTACCTTACTATAAACGCTATCTTTGATCTCAAGGTTGCGCGCGTTGTAACCTTTGACTTTTGACCTCAAGCGTAACGATAATCACAGATTGTAGATTATTAAAAAAGTTCTCGCCATTCCGCGGTTAACGTAGTTGCTAAGCGTTAAATTGTCACCATTCCTCAAAGCTAGAAAGCTATGAAAGCGCATAGCTAGTTATTACTCTTTATTCCAGAATATAACATTATGTACTCCTACATAAACAATTGATATCTGTAAAATAATACATTTTGCCTTAAAACAATTGTTTTGAAATAAAGCTCATCTCATAATGAGCGTTGAGTTTAATAAACATTTCATAGTTCAGCGGTCTAGTGGGCACTGCCACCGTGATCTAGCAAAACATCATTCCGCGATTTTTCCTAGTTGGTTAGGTCATGCAGGCTAGAGAACAAAATCATCTTTCATTTCTCGAAAAAAAAAGATAATTCCGTTTTTCGAGGGCACATTGAGTCGGTCCCTGCTACAATCTTAATGGTGAATGTTAGTTGACACCAACCAATCCGATGGGTCGCGCGGTGGGTTACATTATAGCCCAATCTGGCTTTGCCTTGCTAGTGGGTTGTTATAGGCCGATTATGATAGAGTTAGCGGGAAAAAACTTCCAACAAAATACCTAAATTTTTTACATTCCGACTAATAAACCCATACTAAGAGTATAGTGACTCCCTAATAGACACCGTACCGCGTGCATTGATGAAAATAATTTATTGTGAATTGCATTCGTTCATAAACTAAAATAACAGTACGAGATCTAGAAGCACATTAAAGTGAAAGTATTCCTGATGTTTCTATAAACAATAACTGATCTCGTTGTAATAGAGACGGGTTATTTGTACGATAGAGTGCTATCTCTTCTGACCTTCACATGTCATGTTTATTTTTATAACAATTTTAATGCGCATTACAAACGCACCACATACAATAGTACGTATGACTATGTTGATTTTGGTTGTAAATTAAACTTTTCGGGACTCAAGACAAATCTTACAGTAAAACCTTAACCTGCCAATAGTTCTACGCACTATGAAACTCTAGTATTATAAATAAACTGGCACCTTTTATCACTTCAAAACGTTCGCTAACAACCAGTTAATAAGAGCGACTTAGTAGAACAATAATAATGATATCTTTATTTCTCACGTATAAAGTGCATTTTTATGAGGCCCAGTCCCCTGAACTAGTTTAACTGTATTCAGGGTCCTGTATCTTCCCAAAAACATTCTTGATTTAGTGAGTACACACTTGGTATCTGCTTTAATATAGAAAAAAAAGTATTGATAAAATTAAGACTAAAGTAAAATATACATTAAAATTTGCAAAAAGAAACACTATGAAAATTGCATCATGCAATTCAACGGTACTTCCGTATCAGAAAGTTTTTACTATATGTAATAAAAACCCTCCAATCAGTGTAACCCAGTTATTATTATCCGACTTCTTGCCTTGGCACTTTAACTATTTGTAATTAGTCGACTCATTCGTCAATTGTTGTGTTTGTCTATGTGCTTTAATGGATAATAATAGATACAATTCAATTTCTTCGAGATAATGTAGAAATGAGGAATAAACTATAAAATAACTTATTGTACGTAACAGCAATATGTAATAAAAATACCATTGCGATATTGGAGCCGACGCGGCAGGTGCGATTCAATTTGCAATCACGGAATGTCGCTGTTTAACGCCCACGTGTGAATTACTACTGAACCCTTAAGGAGTGACCACATTTGTACCTTGTCTTTGATCGTAAATTAGAAAGTAAAACAGCTTAAATTTCACACAAATACATTATTGATTAGATGGTTTGTATTTTGCAGTTTCTCTCCTTTGTTACGTTGTAACGGTCCTATGTGTTCACTTTAGTAGTACATTCGAAATCATATACGTGTTATATATTTTTTGTCTGTATTCGTAGGGTATACCCATATTCCCTATTCAACTATCGCAGTCCACTGCTGGACATAGGTCTCTCCCATTTCGCGCCAATATCCGGTCCTCCGCTTTCCTCATCCAGCCTCCACCAGCGACCTTTCGCAAGTCGTCGTCATCGGCCGGAGGGCGTCCTACGCTACCTTGCCGAGACGCGGTCTCCACTCCAGAACTCGTCTGCTCCAACCCATCGGTTCTGCGACATACGTGACCAGCCCACTGCCACTTCAACTTGCTGATCCGGCGGCTATGTCGGTACTTTAGTTCTCTTACGGATTAAATCATTTCTGATCTTATCCCTAAGAGAGACCCGAGCATAGCTCGCTCCATTGCGCGTTGAGTGACTTTGAACTTATACCCATATTAAACACAATAAATTAAATGAACTCCAAGATTATTAACGGAATTAACCAAATTCAAAATCAAGTATGTTTTAACGGATATTTTAATATTTTTTATAAATTTCGAATAGATCCTTAGTGCAATCCATTAAGTTATGTATTCATGAGTAAAGCTTCCTAGCTGTAGCATGTTAATACAATACAAACTTTAACCGAGGTCACAGTAAAGGCTGCCGGCGTCACGCGTCTAGGAAATGGTACGTGTAATTATTATAAATGATGTTTGAAGATATTCTTTGTTAGGTTATGTAAAAATCCTATTCTATTTTGGGTAACACAACTGATACTCGACATAAATGTCTTAGTTGGGCGTCAGAACAAAAAAAAAAGGAAATACTGTGTTAGTACGATGATGATGAGTGATTTCACCCCTTGCGTTATCGAGGGTTTTTGGATATTCCAAAAACTCTCGATTAGGGAGTCTACTAGGGACTCCAGTTCTTCCTGACTCTAGCCAAGACATGTTCGACATGCCATATTTTAATGTTAAGTACTTGTATTTAAAATATACATTTTTTGGAATCGGTACAGTAGTTTTATAAGTTTATTCATTTCAAAAATACACACAAATACAAATCTTTCCTCGTTATTATATTAGTTTAGAGGAATAGATAAAACTATTATGAAATAATGTATAGGTAGGAAGAGCAAAATTTCTGATCTTTTTAATCTGCCACAAGAGTGAGTTACATATATAGCCAGAGCAATGATAATAAAACTGAATAAGAATAGAAGCGCTAAAATGTTTGAGCTTTTAACACGTCTTGTTGAAAACGTCGAGGTCAGAGCTTTGCTGAACTTTCTGTAAGATACTTAAAGCCCACGGTGTAGAGTTGGTTTTAAAATAAGCAAGAGTATTTCAAAATAAAACGTACACTCGCAATTTGGAGACAATAGTAAAAAGAATATATGTGAGCTAGCAGTGAATGAAAACGACGAAGTATTTGTATTTAAGTGGTCTACATGGGTCTACATTGTTTAGTATCCATATAAGGCTTATGCGTAGTTTGGGGCTAGAGGCGTTGTGACAAAGTCAGTGGATAATTATTTATTTTATTTACCCCAGCCATGGAATAAAAAAATAGACAAATTTGCATCCGACTTAAATCCCGAATCCTATAACAACTCCTTACACCCAACTTGGCTATCTATTAACTTATTACATATGAATAAAAACATAGAATTCATCAACCGACCAATAAGATGTCTCTTTCTAGATGATTTTCACCGATTTCCACAGTGCACCGAGCTAGTGTGTACACATTGACACAACTTTCACAAACACTGATCGGAATCTTTAGTACATTCCAATCTCTTTGTGATCCATTATATTTCTAACTAGCTTTTGCCCGCGGCTTCGCTCGCATTAAATTCGGGTTAACACGGTACTTTCATTTATCACTATACATAGGATTTTCCCTCCCTCCAACTTTAAAGGTTTCGGGGGTCAATAACAGATTTTTTTTAGCAAAAAATATGTTATAGTGAGCTAACCTTAAAAGATAGACATATGCTGTCGCGGACTTTTTTGTAGACCTTTAAAAGGAGAACAATACTCTCATACATGACTTTTGTGTAACTTTAACCGTTTACGCAGCGTACGCAGCGGAAGCTCCAAGTATGAAAAAATACCCCCGATTTTGAAACATTCTTCATTGCTGCTCCGCTTCTATTACTCGTAGCGTGATGATATATAGCCTATAGCCTTCCTCGATAAATAAGCTATCTAACACTGAAAGAATTTTTCAAATCGAACCAGTAGTTCCTGAGATTAGCGCGTTCAAACAAACAAACTCTTCAGCTTTATATATTAGTATAGATTAAAGTATTGAACTCACCTATTCTAATCATTATTACCCCATTTTACATGAAGTAAGTAAAATAAAAGAACAATAGCCCAAATATACAATTTAGTTATAAACAGGTCATCTAATCTACAGTAATCGCTTTAAACCTTGGCATACAACTTAAAATATACATTTAACTTAACACTGTCGTCCATGGCCAGATAAGTAATATATAGGTATATGTATAAGAAATATAAACGAACATCTTATATATTATCACTACATAGTATAAAACAATGTCGCTTTTTGTTTCCCTATATCCCTATCTTTAAAACGTAGATACAAACGGAATTTTGATGCGGCTTTTTCTAATAGATAGAGTGATTAAAAAAGGAGTTATATGTACAATAACATCTATTAGATAGTGGATATCTACTGTTATTTTTGAAATTTCTAGTGGATGTCTTAAATAATGTCTCATATACAATATTCGCAGTCTTAGTGTATATTTAGTATCAGCATTGGGGGGGGGGGTCGCTAGTTTATTATAAACTTATTTGTAGGAACTGCACAGGGATTTTATTCAACATTATGAGTGTAGAAGGACTTCGGCACAAATGCGCCGGCTCAACCGTATAAATACTACCAAGGCTTCACCGAAAACAGATTGAGCAACAATCTAAGCATGACACTTTTACTAGAAAACCGTGATCACAGAAGAAGACTTTACTCCATGTCTGTTAGGGCATCTCCCGAAGACGTCTGTCAATAGATTTAATGTTGTCTCGATTCACCAGAGTTAAGCGATAACATGTCTAAAACTTATTAACGACCCATGTTGTGTAATAGTTGCGACGTCTCACGGAGGCTACGTACCAAGGGTTTCTGGTTCAATTCAAGGGCAGTACAAACATTTGTGTACATGAATATATCTGTTTGTAAAGGTCTGGATGTTTCTATATATTTACAAAAAAGAATATATGAGTATGTTTACCATTTAAATTCTTAGTTTGGGGCTAGGTGGCGCTGTGTGTGTGTATGTTATATTAGAATATTTATTATTTACATATCTTACCAGTGGAGACCGTGTTATTGATCCGCCGCTTGATGGTCTCTTCCTCAAACGAGTACATGTAATACTCCTCGTTCAGATCCCTCAGGAACTGAGGCTTAACCAGCACTCCGCCGACCACGCCGAACAGCCGCACGAAACCCAATGGCGTGAACACTGCCAAGGAAATACACAATAAATAGATAACATTAAAAGGTAAAATTGAAATGGTTTTTCATATCGTTTATCATCAGCTTATCATGTACCACTGAAAGGCACAGGCCACCGTGCACAGCATAGCTATGGAAAACAGCATTTGAACATTGAATGCATATTTGTTGGGTTATAACAATGATTTAAAAAGTGTAGATTTGAGATATGCTCACAAAACAATCGAAAAGTGTTCCGAATACAGCGACAGCACACATACACATATTTCGAATGAGCGTACATTTACCTAAACAAAAGCCTGCAAACTGTATTCTCTTTGGCGGTTCATTTTTGAGCCACGGGTTGCGTATCTACCTTTATATATACAGAATATCATTGGGTTATTTATAATATAATCCTGAATTTGTTATTATAAGACCTGAAACACTGTCCAGAAAAGTATTAAATTCAGTAATAAGTTTCATATCCTAAATACCGAAAGACAAAAGGTAAAAACTACAATAAATAAAGTAAACGTAATTAACAGGTGGCTCTCGGGAAAGAAGCGAAAATAATAACATCGCTTATTATTAGTTATTATACAACGTAATTTGTTTTTGCCATTTGGTACAAAAATTGCACACTTATTTGTGAAATGGCCAAATTAACTTACGTTTAAAATCATTTCCTGAATACTAAATGACATTTTAACCACATGATAAGAAACGTTTCGTAAATAAACAAACTGATCAAAAACCAAAAACGAGAAAGAAACCTAGAAAGAAACAAATAGGTCGTCGCGCTGACAACCGTTGCTATGTATACCGTTAAGTCAATGTCATTAAACAATTGTGAAGACACGACAACACATTGGTAAATCTGCACAAGTTACTAGCGAATATTTCAATATGAGTTTTAAAAATATCTTAACCAATCCAGCTTTGAAAGACCACAAAAGCGTGGAGCAAAACGAAGAATTCAATAATTTCATGAAAAAAGTTGGCGAAGTATCAACCATGGTGAAGGATATGGCTAGTGGTGATAAGCAACGAGCTGACGCAGCTAAATCTCTAGCCGATCAATACCTCGAAGGGAAGGTGATCTTGGATGATGATATTCAGATGCAGGTCAAGGAAAACAGAACCGTCATTAACAAAAAAGCATTCCAAACCCCAGAAAACAAAGATACGGTAAGACTTCTGGGCCCAATGTCAATGTAAAAAAATACTGGAAGACTGCCCAACATACAACAATAACTTATTTATCTTTGTAAATTTAACGATGGAAATTACTACTTCTTCTGTAATACAGTTTCTGATTTTAATACATAATTAAAAATATATTAAGTATATCGGTTTTGATAACACTAAGGCGTACCAGCGTAGGCTCAGATCTTCTAAAAATAAAAAACAATGCTATATTCTTCAAGATGGTTTCAAACGAATATATTTTTCAATTCACGATTTATTAAATTACAGTCACAATTTTGTAATTTAATAAACCTAGATCTAAGTTTAAACGTAGCGAAACTGCAATTACAGTAAAACTTAGCCATTTCTCAAACCCACTGAACTAGTTAGTATTATACTTCTAACGGTATGTTCAATGACTCTTTGCGAAGTTGCGATTTGGAGCGAACCGCAACACATGAAGTTTTAATCAGCTCCTATCGCGACTTTATGATGCCAAAACGTATTATTATCTCGGCATTGAATATTGTGTGCAGTATTTGGGTCGCAGTGCACTCATTAATCGGCTCACATACAGCATGGTGCATACAAGTGATATTGACCGCGTACCTATCGTACTATTTAACGAGTGAAAGCAATTTGGCACATGTTACTCAATGAATAAATAACGCCCATGCATGTGTCGCACTTTTCTATTTGCAGATACGCCATTCTAGTTAATAAGACGTTTGGCCTGTCAAAACTTAAACAATACACATGTGAAATTAGTGATGCTTTAACGACAACACCTGTGCAAACTATGTTCATGTTACTATTTGGTAGCGGCGCGTGCTGTTAGTAATATTTCCACTTTATTGTGAATTCAAATAAAAAAATACGACTACATAAGAAAAGAAAAAGTTATTTCGGAAGTACATTTCTTTCTATTATCGTCTGAAGGTGCAATCTAAATAACAGCACTTAACATAAACACATGTGCTGGCCGTGATATTTTAATATAGACAATTCTATTTATAAACACAAAACAAGTGATTCACAAAAATATGGCATGTTTTTATTGACGAATTGTATTTATTGAGCTGCATAAAAGATTGTAAAATACATGCACGACACTAGTAAAATGAATTATTTTGATAATTTTGAGTAACATGTAAAAAATAAAAAGTATTTAAATATTTTATCGGAATAACTGTTTTAATAACATACATCCCTTTTGTAATAATGTAAATAATCTTAGCATGCACTTTTTTTCCTTTTGTTCATTACAGGGTGAAATCGATAAAGATGCATGGATGGCCGAAGTGAGCAAGGATGCGGAACGTCGAGCTCTCGACCGCAAGATTCGAAGGGAAAAAGCAGATACCCTCAACACCCAAGCGATCAAAGCGTTCCGTCGCCTAGAGTACGACAAGGCGCTTTCGTGCTACAACCGCGCCATAGAGCAAGTTAGAGACAACCCGATGTACTATTGCGATCGTGCATTGACCAATATCAAGCTGGGAAATTACGAGAAGGTGAATACAATAAGCGAACTAGACATACAATCTCACTCATAATGGGTCCGCGACAAATGTCATCCCATTGCAACAGTTGGGCAGAATTTTCAAGCATATAAAGAGTATTCTTATATAAAGGGCCAGCAACGCATCCAACGACCTGAGTTGTTGCAAATGCCCATGGGCGGCGGTGACACTTTCCATCAGGTGAACCGCATGCTCGTTTGCCTCCCTGTTATAAAAAAAAATAACACGTCGCTCGCTACATGCCGTACTGACATAGTAGTGTGCTCGTACTTTCGATTTTGTAATCTTTCTATGGCGCTTTAGGTTAAAATTTTTTATAAATAATTTTACGGTCTAAATATAACCGTAACTATAAGTTGGCGTTTTTCGTGATTGAGCACCTAGTTAGTGTATTGTTGATCTAAGAGGTAGATAGAAATTTACCGATTTAGTCGCAGTTCAACTGCAGAATAAGGAAAACTGTAAAGCACAGACAGAATCATTCAATAAGTTTATCTAATGGTTAGAGAAACGAATAGACGATGAACCTGATGGTAAGTGATAACGCCACTAATGGACTCTCGTCTAGAAAAAGCTACGAATTCATTGCCATTCTTAAAAATGATGAAGGGCAAGAATTTGCTGAAGTATGGCTGTACCATTTTAAAAAAAAAATGTTCAACAAGTAAAAAATGTTTCGACTCTGGCTCGGCTTTACTATATATTTCGTTGATGTTTTTAACAATTTTCGTTTATGTATTTAACAATTTATCATTAATACAAAGTAATGCTTTCCTATTAGAAATAATAGACATAACACTTTGTTTACATTTTCTAATCTCAATGATATCAAGTTAGCGTCATTTGACCTTACCAGAAATATGAAAACTCAGAACGACTGGTTTTGTGCCACGGGTCATTGATCTTTTTAAGCCGTTATACGTATTAGGTTTCTTGTTGTTGCCATTGGCACTTGTTTATTTTATGTCTCCAATTGTATGTTTAATGTTTTCGGAAGTTGAATTACACAAGAAACATTTTTACACTCTTAGTTAAAATATGCCAAGGAAATTTAAACGAAGGGAACTGGTACCAGTAATTTTTCATTGTGACAGTCCTTTGACAGACCTGAGAACTTTTGATTTCATAATTCCAATAATTAAAAACATTTAATTTAGAGAGGTCACCTTTGAAGAAAAGAATAAATAGGTGTGTTTAGGTGTTAATATAAAACAGAACATTTGTTGAACAGTCTGGGTCTAGAATGTTCCATCTTTGTTATGATAATGAAGAAAAACACAATTCCAATACCATTTATATTCATTATGATGAATTCTTATTGAATTTTATATTTCAGGTATTCAACGACTGCGACATGGCGATTCGTCTCAACGAAAATAGTTTTAAAGCGCGTCTGTATAAGGCGAAGGCGTATAAAGAACTCGAAGAAGTTGACAAATACGAGAAGTGCAGAAAAGAGCTCGACGAAATGTTTCCACAGCATCAGGATTTAATCCAATACTTTTTGGACAAGAAACAAGGCTACGGTGACGAAAATGAAGAATGTAAAATATAAAAAGTAGAACAAGACTACAAAGGTGCCAGGCGAAGAAAATTATTTAGGTGTTTCCCAAATCTATCATTTGAACGATTGTCAGATAGGTTGTTTATTTTTTTGCTGACTTATTTTATAGAAAAATAATATAATACATTACACATATTGCCTTCTGCATAATTTTGTATCATTTGTTTGCTTACCGCTCTTATTAGATTTATTAATTAGAGAGCGTGGATTTAGTTTTTCCAATTTTTGAAAGATTTATTTATATTATACCACACATAAAACTCAATTTCCCTCGAACTATTTGACAGCGATCTAAAGTCCGTATTCTAGAACGAGACTCGAGCATTAATCTTAACTTAGAGTTAGAAAGGGATGCGCTAATTTTATATTAATAGTTCTATCCTTTTAACTCATTTAAATAAATTGAGTCTCGTTCTAGAATACGGGCCTAAGTATTAACAAAATACAAAGTCAAGCTAGATACGATATCAATGCAGACAATGAACATACCGACATATTTAATTAAAAGGAATAGTTCAATACCCTCATTGCTGAAACAATGGGATACCAAAGACTGTCTTCATCATAAGCTGTTATAACAGCAAATAGGTTCTTGAACATTTCTTTTATTACTTAGTCTACAATGCTCTGACATCTTCATAAGAATTTGCGTTTCTTATGTAACAGGTGGGGTTGATGGTTAAATTAATCCTAAGAATATAGTATAAACCAGTAGGTACGTTAAAAATTAAGCATAAAATCGTAGACAACATCAATTACCAAATTATCTAGACCAAGTCTTTAGTTTAACTTTTTCCCTGGATATTACATACATAGTATATATTATTAAATCTGTGCTAATACACAAATTTTTGTACGAAAATAGGATCAAGTTTGAGGTAAGTACTTATTTAAACATAACATTATTATTTGGTGTATATGCTAAGCTTTCAAATTAAACAGGCTAAAAGTTGTAAAATTGGTTTATATTTATTGTTTAGTCATAGACAGATTTTGTACGCGTTCTTATTTCGTAATTAGGTTTGATACTTCCAAAATATTATAACTTTGATGTGTTAACAAATTAAATGTTAGTAAACATTAATATGAGTGGTGGTTGTTTCATTTCTAGCTATATGAGGGATATTAGTACCGATTTTCACTCCAATCAATTTACATAATCGACAAGTTCAAGTTCAAATTTTCATCTAATTTTATTGTTTTGGTTATAATTATTTTAATGGTGTTTAATACAAGACACTTGTATAAATATCCAAGTTATAGTGTCTTAATTACAAAATTAGAAAAGATTTTGCACAGTAGGGCATCTTAAAAGGTTACATCACTGACTTTTATGAATTTTAAAACTAACTTTTTTTCCATTATACTTTAAATTATATTAACAAAATAAAGATATTAGTGTATCTATGATAGATAATCTATGATAGATACTTCATAGAAGCGTCGACTAGTAACTTAGGCCAATGATGCAACAGTTACGTAACAATAGTTGTCCGAAATGAATTCTTGAAAAACTTATTTGAACAAAATAAACTTTATTTGAACCACAAAAGCATAATAAAAAGGATAAAATAATGCTTAGTTAAACAGATACCTACAAGCAGGATCTATCTACCCAAAGCTATGTGGGTAGGCCTGTAACCATTCAGTGGGATGATGTGATGATAAAACAAGATGCATAAAAATATTCAATAAATATGTACTTAAGTACTTACCTAATAACATCAAAACACCGACAAAAGATACGCAGGAATACAGGAAAGGTAGATAAGTCCACAGATCTGTTGACAAAAAATAATAATAATAAAAATATTTATTTCACCACAAACATTAATAAAATTGTTTACAAACATTGCCAAAAATATTTTGCCTTATTCATAATTATTGTCACCTTATCGTAGCATCTGCTGTTGAACTAAGTTTAAAGATGATATATCAGCATTCAACGCCTTTACGCTCGTGATTATGATTTAAACAATCACCATAAGGACAAGATAAAAAGAAATTGTGATAGAAAAAAAATATTCTAACAGGATTAAATAAATATTACATGCAAGTATTTATTACATTGTTATACAACCCTCATTATATAAAAGAATGCACACATAAATATCTATCATACATTCTGTACTTGCTATCCTATAGTACAAAATGCAACTTTTGATAATCTTGGCCGACCTTACTGTGGTTTTAGATAATGTATTTATAAAAACGTTACACAATAACAAGACTAAGTCTTAGGCTAATGTCTTGTGTAATGTTTGGGGTAGGTCACAAGAACAATTTGACGCTCGCTTGATTAAGTGATGGCATTACCTCTACGCTAAATCGCTATTTCTCCAGTTTTCAAAATCATAAAAGCTGGATAACAACTAAATTTATTTAACTTATATATGGTGCAATAATTAATATTCTTTACGATAGACAGATATTTACTTTTTTATATGATGATTTGTATGGTACCTAGGTCAGGATATGAACATAACGTTCCAACTAGATGATAAAAAACAAGTTTGATAAATTCTAAAGACTAAGTTCACTGGTACGCCTGAAAAATAAATTTAGATACACAATATACTTAATTGAATTAAATTTATCTTTTATCTACCACACATCCTGATTAATACATTGATAATAAATGTCTTGGCAACCTTATAAAACATCAAATTCGATTGTGTAATTGATAAATAAGACTCATAAACACGTGCTTCAATTATGATTGGTGAGTGCGTAATACATAGTATGTATTATATTATCTGTAATACACAGACTAAACTTTGATAACATGAACCCAATTTAGATTTATTATTAGCATTGTATTTAACTTAAGTTCAACGTGTAAATATTTATGCTGTTAGTCTTCCGAAAATAAATAAATCTATTCAGGGTTACCAATATTCGGTGTTGTTTTTGCGTCTCAACTCCAGTGTTGCCAAACGTACGAGGTTCCTCGTACAAATACGAGATTTGTGGTGTTCCGTACGAGGTACGAGGACACTTTCAACCTCGTACAATTATGTACGAGATTTTGTAATACGACCATGCTACATATTAAAAACTAGTAACATCTATCAGAACTTGATCTTTTACACAAAAAAAAACCATTAGTCGCATTAAGGCGATCAATGTCTGCAGACTTTAGTAGCTATGTCAACCGAGAAAAGCCCGATTAATAAAACAATTTATTCTCCGCATTAGTCGTATCACAAAGTGACGTAAAAAGCTAGATTTTTTTATTTATTTAGTATTTTTAATGATGAAAGCGTTTTTTTTAGATGTACGAGGTTTGAAAGTCAAAGTACGAGTTTTTAAGCTGCTTATGTACGAGGAATTTCGTTTCAGGGTTGGCAACCCTGCTCAACTCAAAAACTCAAACTATAATTGATTTAAGATACTCTAGAATTGTCTAATAAAAAAAGTTTAAAACTAGTTTGAATCTATTAGAGTTGATTCTACTAGGGAGACTACGGCAAGAAACTCAGTAGTGACTCTTTTACTTCCGCTGTTTGTATAAACTTGCTCCGTGTATTTATTTACTTTACATTAAGTTTGACCCCATCCATTTGGACTGATAATCTGGTAAAAGTAGCGAGTAGCAGATAAATGTCGACAGCTAGGAGGTCATCTTCATGGAAATCATTAGAGGAGGCCTTCGGTCAACAGTGGACGTATTAGCTGTGAAAATGGTGATGCTGACATTAAATAATATTACTCCTTCGATAAACAATGGACCTATTAGGCTGCTGTAATTATCTTAACGCTCAGAATAGGTAAACCACGGAGGCAATTAGGACACGCCTCTGCATCTCATATACAATTTGAATTACCAAGCATAGAGATTCGCTGTCAACCTTTTATTTGTATAAACTAGACATCCTATAAGGGCTATCCGTTCAAACATTGTGTTGTGATTGTGACACTGTGCATCCGCTCAGCGCACGCACCCACTAACATTGACTTCCAAACAATCGCAACGTGCGCCATTCACGCACAATTAAACATGAAAACAACGCCGGGCATTTTCTACACTAACTGGGACTGTATCACAGCGCTTTGGTTACATCAAATGGAAATTCCCAGGTCAAGTTTACCTATTTAGGGTGGTATTATTGATTTCGTACCGGGTCTATATAAAACAATTTTGACGTGTTTGTTTGTTTTAAATAAATTTGAATAGGGCTTCGACCTACCTACTTTATAGATCTGTCGAAACGACTTCTTTTCTTTGGCTTTCAACACTGAGGTCATGTTGTTATATTATTGATAATTAGATAATTGATACGGCACTTTTAATACCTAACTTTTAAAAAAATCTATTTGTGGATTATCGCCAAATGTCTGGAATGTTTTTATTTTGACGGGTCTTTCACTAGCAGATACCACATGTAATACGAATTAAGTCACGCTACATTTATTTTCACAAGTACCGTGTCATTTCTTCAACCTATCACAGTCCACTGCTGGACATGGGTCTCCCCCATATTGCGCCAGATATCCTGGTCCTGCGCTCTTCTCATCCAGCCTCCACCAGTGAACATCCGTAAGTCGTCGGTCTTTCGGGCCGGAGGGCGACTTACGCAACGCTTGCCAAGACGCTGTCTTTACTCCAGAACTCGTCTGCTCCAACGGCCATAGGCACGGCTATAGAATTCTTACTTCTGTTTCACTTACTTCACATTCAAATAAGCAGTACTACACACGTTACCAATTTGTACATAATATATTTCCACTAATTATTTCAAATGATAAAAAAATATATTCTCAAGGAACGCGTAAATATAATATAACTGAAATAGGTTTTTTGCTGTGATTCGTTTACATGCAATACTACTTATATGCCATACAATGTAAATATTCAGTAATGCAAGAAACAAAAAGATAAGTGAAAAGATCCGGCTACTTTTGTAATAACAGCTAGAGATAAAACAAGATAGGTAAATCAAATAATTATTGATAACAATTTTATTTAAGCATTATAACAAGCGATTAGTTTTCCCAATAAACAACCAAAAATACTAAAAACTGATGTGTCCTTAACGTAGCGCACTGTAATGTTCATTATCTAGCGGTGGCTTAAGTCCGAAACTAGAATACTCAATAATCCTTACATCGACCAATATTATACGTTTCAATTCAATATATTAGTTCCATTTATAAAAAGAAAACCTTTTCACGTAAAATTATTAATTTATTTTTAACAATGTCGTTGAGAACTTTCAGATGTCTGTAAGTAACTTAATTTAATTATTAACACGAAAAATATCTTAAAGAACGCTAGACATTTTGTCAATAAACTCTAGTAACTTTGGTATATTTGTTGATGATCAATAACTATTTACAAATTGACGCAAAACGGACGACGTCTACACGGATTTGAAGGTGACCTTTCAACTACTTTCCTATGAGATGCATAGGTATTGTGTAAGAAAACTAAGCTACAGTACTCATCACAAAGAAATAAAATATTGCGTTAGGTATTAAAACATGCATTTCATGATTCAATCGAGCGACCATGATACCGACTTTTGATCCTGGTCTTTAAAAAGTTTAAAAAAATGAGAGATAAGTGTGTTTCCAATTGTGTGTGCGTGCGTGCGCGTGTGTGTCTAAGTGTGAATGACATGTGTGGCTCATCGAATACCATTGAACATCGAACGAAAATCGTTATCTGGAGATTCCAACTGCGCCGCCCCGCTTGTGGTAGGTTATTTATGACTCTATCTGCCTGTACCAAGGCAAGGTATATGTATATTGTATACCCTGAGTGTAATAGACGCGGATAAAGCATTAAAAAAGGTAGTGGTTAAATATCATTAGCGTTCACAGGTTTTGAATTTGATTATAATTAATACATATCCAATCATGTTATTTAACAAACAGCACAACAACAAGCCTAGGCGTTGTGAAAATTAATAATTGTGTGGCGTAAATACTAACTGGTAATTCAAAGTATCTGTAAAAGATAGTCTCAATAAAGATATATTATATTTGTGTCTGAACAATCTTGCCGACAACGGTGTACCCTCCCTTGTGACCAGTAGTACTCTGCGGGCCATTGACGACCCATTTGGTGTTGCGGTTGAGACGTCTGCTGCTACACCAAGGGTTCCGGCTTCGATCCCCGGGCAGTACAAACATTTGTGTGCATGAACATGTCTATTTGTAATGGTCTGTATGTTTTCTATATATAACATGTATGTATGTATTTACAAAAAAAACCGTTGTTTAGTACATTTTCATGCTTAACTTGGGGCTAGATGGCGCTGTGTGAATGTCAGTGGATATTTATTATAGTACATAATTCGACAACTTACTAAGTAGAGCATCAATACTGGATCGGTCGCCCTCCAGCCATGCAGATATGACGTACGCCAATCCCAACATGGCTACTCCAAGGAGGGCCAGCACAATAAAGGTCTCGTACACGCGACCCCGAAGTCCCCGACATCCAGGGAACCCCGACGACTCCGAGAATAGATACGCGAACGGGAGGAACACGAACATTGACAGATTCGAGAAGAGAAATACGTGATTCCAGAGACCTGTAACAAACAAGGCAACGGCTTACGGAACACGACAAAAAAGGCAACATGACAAAATAGAGGGTTACGCCAGGGGTAACGCGTAGGTATGTTCAATAACAGATCAACTAAGCTCTAATGCTGGGGCTACAGTAGGGCTTAACGTCTAACGCCATTCAAACACCCATCAATGTCAAACAACCGCGATAAATTTAACGTGCAAAAGTGGGTGGCCACACTTGAAATTATTAACGTGTTAATTATTGATGAAGAGAAAAACGGTAAGATCAGGGTTGCCGCCCGTACTTTATAATACATTTTTTTAGAGTACAATTACATCAAAATTGTTAAGTTACAAGAGTATTACAGTACGCGAAAATACTTTATTTTGCATAATTTGATTTGATGATGCCGATTTTGATATAAATCGTAGGTACTACACACTAACAATAGTTCAAACATTCATAAATATTTTTATTACTCACCGTATCTCATATCATATTAACTTATTTTTGTTTTTATTCACGAGTGGTATTCGGTAGGAATAGAATATTTATTACGGAATAAATAAATACCAGTTTTTAGTATCGCAAAGGATTACAATTTCTAATTAAAAAAGCAACACCTATAATAACCAATGTACTTTAAATGCAAATATAAAAAGAGGCAACCCTATGCGATCACGACACTAATTGACATTTCATGTGTGACCGCTTCAACGCATTCATCCACGCGAAAATCTCTTTGATGTACCGACAGTCAAGTTATCGCCATACGGGAAACGCCGTTGTAAAGACGTTGAAAATTATCGCGTTTATGTGGTGACCACACCTGGAGTGAACGCTTCAATTAATGACATTTCCCGTTGGTCTTGCCCCAGCATAACGAACTCTTTGTTTCGAACGACATAAAATATAATAATTTTTTCATGACATTACGTCTCTGACTTTCGTGACGTCATAGAAGTTAAATAATAAAGTAACGCACAGAAACAATTTTATATAAAAAAAAATAAGGTTTCGATTTGTGTATAACCATAACGATACTTTGAGGTATGGTATTGTAATGTAAGAAACTTCTTAACGTTCAAGTTTCTTTTTGGACCCAAGCAAAATATAGATTAGAATAGTTTAAAAAAATTACTTGGATGGGCTCGTCTACACTAATAAAAGATAAATCACGTTAGCGTTTGTTGAACTAAAGATAAACGAAGCGCTTGATTACCAATCCTACAATTGATGCTATTATACAAGTTTTTTTAACAAAGACATATTAATAAATTATATGTTACTTAGGAACATACATTCTCCTCTTTCTTTATCACGTGTGTATTACAAGCGGGACATAAACCACAGAAAGCTGTATGCTTGATTGTTGACTTTTCCATTAAACAATAGTAAAGAATATCCGATATTTATACAAGAGACGCGTCCAGAAAGTAACGTAACAATTAAAACATTTTGCATCACCAGTTTAATGACGTCACATAGTCGCAAACAAAAGAACATTGTTCGGTTCAAAGCCAAATTGATTAACAACAATAGTACGAGCGTAAACATCTCGTATGTACATTTTCCCACAACTTCAATACAATAAAAATAGCTCTTTTTATGAATTACAGAACAGTATTGGGTGACTTAGTGCGTGCAGTGCTGATTTAGATCGCTTTATGATTCGGGTCGTGGGTTGAATCCTGGGATGGAGACTGCAAAGTGAGTCACTTTGTGCGTTTTTTTCCCGTTTGGTTTAGACATTGCATGTTTGATCATCTGAATAGCTGAAAAGAAAGATGATTCCTTGCTTCAGAGGGCACATTAGGCCGTCAGTCCTGACTACATTCTTAAGATACATAGTCGTCAACACCTACATATCGGCATTATACCCATTAATGAGGGAGCATCGGTGGGTCATTGGTGTGGACTGTTCCCTTACGATCTGGAGGGTGGTCTTCGAAATTATATGTACGTTTATCGGACGCTCTAACAGTGAAGGAAAACATCGTCAGGAAACCTGCGCACACCTGCGAAGAGATACAAAGATTGTGCGTGAAGTCGGCCAATCCGCACTGTGCCCGAGTGGACGACTAATGCCTAATCACCCTAGGTAGGATCGTGCTCCTTGGTAGGGACATTACATGAGCTGATAATGATGTGTTACGGCCAACCTTGGAATAGGCATGGGCGTAGCCACACTAGGGCAAACGGGGGCGCTTGCCCCACCCTGGATAGGTTCACTGTTGCCCCACCCTGAGCCTAAGACAAGCTACGCTCATGGGAATAGGAGAGGGAAAAGGAATCATGTGCCTCCATTAACCTATGTCACACAAAACCCAACAAGTGCTTGGTTTCATATCGTTTTTTTGTGTAGCATCAAAAAAAACCTAATGATAGAGGGTCAGACCATAATTAAATATTTATTACCTTGTATTAAAGAGCTGTTCAGCCACTTCACATAATAACTGTTTGGGTACAACAACAGCACTTCATTGCTGACTATCGACGCCGGCAGCAGGAGTGCTGAACCCAACGACACGGCCAGTGCGAAGGTGCACAGCCAGAGGCTGATGCGATATACTTTAACTTCGTCTTCGTCTGAAGTGAAGTAATCCTCGCCATCGCGCCGCCTGTACTTCTCAATCAACATGAACGAGAACAGGTACAGTAGGATGAACAGTAGTAGAAATATCTGTAACAATTCAAATAACAAATATTAGATTATTTTTTGTTAAACTTTGTCTTTCATTCAGAAACAAGATTAAAATACAAAGCCAAAACTCATGTTTCCTCTTAAATAGGCTCAATATTACTCAACATGCTATGGTAAAAGGATATGTAAGGGTTTCCCTATGAGATTAAATCCAGAGGATATCCATAAGAGAATTAGGGTGACCGATATAGCCCACAAGATTAGCAAGTAGTGTGTAGAATCGATATCTGATGTGGCTGACAGGTTCTCAAGTTGCGTCCACGAAACAAAGCATATGCCAACCCCCACTCAGGGTGGACTGATGACTCGGTTAAGGTGGCAGATAGCACATGGATGTCAAGTGCTAGCAATTGGTCTGCATGAAAGGGGAAGGCCTTCATTTAACAGTGTCCATTTTAGGCTGATGACAAAGGTGAATTGTAATCAGCTTTGGGACAGTGGTTGTGTGATGATCATGCTCTTCAGTACTGAAGTTATGCATCAATAATATTATGGCCAAATACTTGCTAGGAAATCTGCCCCATGAACAATAGATTTTCGTTATGCAATAAATCTTTGCGCAGATAAGGCTTAAATGGACCTGACTTCAACATTAAAATTTCCCCAGCAATAACAACAACAAACATCTCCAATTAAAAAAAATCTTTTATATGATCTATTTAAGGGTCTCATGTAGTTTTTATTTTTGCTCATGTTATAGTATGTATTTTGACTTGGGTTACTTATCCAATGGTTGTTAATACTTTAAATATTGGAGTGGAGATATTTCCACTCCAATATTTAAAGTATTAACTTCATCAAAATAAACATTATTAACAAGGACTGTTATATTTTGACAGAATTATTATCGGAGATAGGAGCTAAAGGATGTCAAGGACTCTGTGATACAAGCTAAATAACTAAAATACCTTTGCCAACATATAACTATTTCAAATTCGTGGAACTCATTTTTTAAAAAATAAAACATCTACCATAAAAAGAATGTATCTTATGCTCAAAACTGGGTGGACATGCAATGAATTTCTGAATACAATTATACATATAAATGTTACATGTAATCCCACTATGAGATCACTTTTTCAATCAAGACCAATTTTATGTGGTGTCACAAGAAGCCAGCAGTGCTACAGCATGTAGCCTATTCCACCTTTACCAGGCTATCAGTCCACCTGATTGGCGGTCAGCAATAATAATACATACAATTTTAAAATTTTGACACTGAAGTCAAGTTTTTTATTCAGTTTCAAGATAATAATTATTAATACTCGATTATTTTATGTTAATTATGTAAGTAAATATATTGACTACTTACTTGGTAAATGTAGGTAGGCACCAGAAAATAAATAATTTCTCTGCACATATGATTCACTTACAATTTGCTCCCTGACATTGTTGTGGAATATTTGCTCTCTCAAATCAGCTTCTTCATCTTCCATCGTCTAGCATGTGATTGAATTATCTCATAATAGAAATTGATGTGTCTTTAATACATTCTTTGAAATTGCACTTCATTTTCAATGTTACTTCGTATNCTATCTATTATTCATCTATATATAATCGAAAAGGTAAGTTTATTATATTTAAATTATTATCTATGTACATAATGTTCTATCTGTAGTTGTCACGTGCCTTATTTATATACTATAACTACTGCGTGGTGAACGATGTTGTGGCCGTCTGCACATAAGGCTTAATGGACCTGACTTCAACATTAAAATTTCCCCAGCAATAACAACAACAATACATCTCCAATTAAAAAAAATCTTTTATATGATCTATTTAAGGGTATCAGTCATGAGTCTCATGTAGTTTTTATTTTTGCTCATGTTATAGTATGTATTTTGACTTGGGTTACTTATCCAATGGTTGTTAATACTTTAAATATTGATATTTCCACTCCAATATTTAAAGTATTAACTTCATCAAAATAAACATTGTTAACAAGGACTGTTATATTTAGACAGAATTATTATCCGGAGATAGGGAGCTAAAGGATGTCAAGGACTCTGTGATACAAGCTAAATAACTAAAATACCTTTGCCAACATATAACTATTTTCAAATTCGTGGAACTCATTTTTTAAAAATAAAACATCTACCATAAAAAGAATGTATCTTATGCTCAAAGTACTGGGTGGACATGCAATGAATTTCTGAATACAATTATACATATAAATGTTACATGTAATCCCACTATGAGATCACTTTTTCAATCAAGACCAATTTTATGTGGTGGTCACAAGAAGCCAGCAGTGCTACAGCATGTAGCCTATTCGCCACCTTTACCAGGCTATCAGTCCACCTGATTGGCGGTCAGCAATAATAATACATACAATTTTAAAATTTTGCCACTGAAGTTACTCAAGTTTTTTATTCAGTTTCAAGATAATAATTATTAATACTCGATTATTTTATGTTCAGTTATGTAAGTAAATATATTTGTCTACTACTTCTACTTGGTAAATGTAGGTAGGCACCAGAAGATAAATAATTTCTCTGCACATACGATTCACTTACAATTTGCTCCCTGACATTGTTGTGGAATATTTGCTCTCTCAAATCAGCTTCTTCATCTTCCATCGTCTAGCATGTGATTGAATTATCTCATAATAGAAATTGATGTGTCTTTAATACATTCTTTGAAATTGCACTTCATTTTCACATGTTACTTCGTATATTAAACTGAACCACACAACATTTTTCGTTTTTTAAATAAAATACACACTCAAAATCACCATTTAGACGAGACACAATTGAACCAATAACAAAGGCTTTTGCGTTTGAAAAATATTCACAATTACGACTTCAGATCACAAAACAGCACAAAACACGACTAATTTTAATGGTTTTTTTTTGCAGCTGACTGTTAAGTGCGACCAATAAAATTCAAGTAGGTTGTCAATAGTGATGTCCTACCTGTACATTATGTGTACATTGCACATTGGTACTCGGTACATTATAAAAGTAGCGGTTTATATGTTAATTAGGTATTATAAAACTATAAAGTTCAATAAATTTTACATTTTATTTGGATACTGATACCCTCAACTATTTACATAGTAAAAATATAATAAAACTCCTTCACTTCTTTGTGATTACTACTTTCGTTATATATTGGCTAATATACGTGATTCCAAATTACAAACTTTATAAATTAAAAATAGTGTTAATGACGTCATGTCAAAGTCCAAAGCTGACCTGACAGTGACAAGCTGAAACGCCAAACAACTCCAAATTAAAACTTGCATTTCTTCATTTCATTAAAATTGTTTAAGTTTTTAATATAATATTGCAATACGATATTTAATACAGAATGACATTAACCTATTTGAAGCTGCGGAAACAAATTATTATTTTATTAAAATGAGTATCTTGAACTGTGTGTATATTTTTATAGATAAACAATGTTAAAGCTAAAGTTGAATACTGGCTAAAAATATAAGTTTTCTGTTTCCAGCTACTTCTATAAGTCCAGAGTTTTCACTGCGAATAGTCGTTTGTGACCACTACACTACGAAACCTGTGCCGGGACTTGATGTTATATATTCGGATTTTAGAGGTGCTGATATTAAACAGGTTTGTATTTTGTTTATTATAATATTTTTAAACTTTTAATATATATTTTTATTTATCTTTTAATCATAAATTTATTTTTTATTAGTATTCATAAAATATAACATGTATATTTTATAAACAGTAATAAAATTAAATCTTCTTAATTTATATAATTAATTCTAAATTAAAAGCATCGTTCTTTTAAATGCCAATGAATATTGTTCTTCTTAATTTATTTATCATTTAAGTTCTATTTAAGAGGGTATTTAATTAATTTAGTGAATCATCTTGATATTGATAAATAATCCTATTGTTGTATACTAGCTGTGTGTATATACTCCAAATATTGTTTATATATACATATAGATATGTAGCTGGAACTTATAATTATTATTACTTGAGATATGTAATTACTATGTTATTAATTTATTAAAAAATATTATTGTTATTTTCCAGGTCCCAGTTTTAAGGGTATTTGGCCCCACCACAGACGGTCACAAAGCATGTCTTCATATACATGGTGTGTTTCCATATTTCTACATACCATGCCCAACTCCAAATCCAGAACCACAATTTTTGTACCAAGTAAGGGAAATTTAAATGCATGTATTTTTTCAATGCATTGCAAATAGTTATATACTCAAAAACAAAAAGCTTCTATGTGGCATACAATTTAATGCATTCAATTATCTTTATGAACCTAAATTGAAATAAGACTGAATATTGTATCTTGCCCAGAAACAAGTTTCTATTGACACCTAGGTTACTGTTACTAGAATATATTTATAATGAATATTCAAACCATTAAAGTTTATGTCAAACATTAATATAGATAAAAAGCAGACTTGTGTTTAAAAAATAGTTATGATTATTTATTAATGTGAAAATATAATATTCCTTTTAGATTGCAGCAAGTTTAGACAAGGCTCTGAACATAGCTCTAAAGCAAGCCACTTCAGCAAGTCAACATGTATACAAAATATCTTTAGTCAAAGGATTGTAAGCATTTATTTTTGAAATTGTATTGTTCTTATTTTTGCACAATTACTGTTTTTATCAATGCAATTGTTTCAGGCCTTTTTATGGATATCATGACAAGGAACATTTATATCTAAAAGTATTTCTATACAGCCCTAATCTTATAAAGCAAGCAGTCGAGTTATGTAGCAATGGTGCCATTTTAGGGCAGACATTCCAACCTCATGAAGCCCATTTAAACTTTACACTTCAATTTTTATTGATTTTAATCTTTTTGGTATGGCATTATTGACTTACAGAAAGTAAAATTTCGGAAATCTGGTTTAAGTCAAAATAGTAATGATCCAATAAGTAGTTTCAGTGAAGAAGGTCCTAAACCTGAAAGCATTTTTATGAAGCTGACTGTACTGCAGCACATATAATTAATAGACAAAGGGTAGGCAGAGGTGATGGTATAGAAAATCCAGGTCTAGAAGAAGTTTGGAAACAGGAAATAGAGAGACGTAAACACCTCAACATGTCTATAGCATCTAAATCACTATCCCAAGGCAGAGTCAAAGCAGAAGAGACGGAATCGCATTACAAATTTGAGCAAATGTTCCTCCTAAAAATGTCTGGCAACATTGATAAGCCAATTAGTTTAGAATCAGATGTAAAAATTAATCAAGAACAAATATTTTACCCTGCTGAAAGTTTGGAGGGACACAACTTTTGATGCAGTCGATGTAAGCATTCATGTACCAGTAAATACTCAAATGCACCATACAAGCTTAAGTCAAACATGTAGAAGAGATCTTGACGAAACTTTAGTTGAAGAAAGTGACCAAACATTTGTTGATGAAAATGTAGCTTTGAACAGTAGCATCTCATTACAATATAGTCAAGTTTTACGTAAGTATTAAATTATTACTTATAATATGTGTTGCCTTCATATCACAAAAGTACTTCGCTGATACTGTCATGGTTGCCCCTGTTTAGTTTAACAGTGAATTTTCAGTAAATAATGAAGACTTAGATTTGGTGGAATTGTTGGGAGACATGGATGAAAAGCATGTAGAGGAGGATAGTGTAATGGGAACGCCAGCTGTTCTCGATAATGATGCGGACAATGAGTCAGATGATGCTGAATATTCCCAGATATTTAATGAAGATACTATCATCAATGATATATTTACGAGGTGTGTTCTTGCAACCCAATTCTTATTTCGCGAAAGTAATAAGCATTTCACATTTTATAAAAAAACAATTATATTACAGCAAAGAAGTTCAAGATGAAAGCATGCCTTCTTGGGAAGACTCTTTTTGGGATGGTGCAAATATACCTCAGTTAGATGGCACCTGTGATGATGATCGTACGTAATCATATTTTCAAATGCATTTCTTCAAGTCTCTTTAAAATTTATTAGCATTTTTTTTGTATTTACAGATGTTAAAAAAGTAAGAAAAAGAAAGATGAGATCATTTAAGCTAGGTCTCTCAAAGCCAAAAAATAAAAATCCAATAAACAATAATAAAGTAGAAAATAATTCAGATGTAGAAACATGTGTAAATGAATTAGATGAAATAAATGAATCTCAAGATACTATTGATAGTGTGTCTAGCTTACATTTAAAAAGAATAGTTAAAGTAGAACCAAAGAGTGTTGTCGAAGAATCATATAACTGTGATAATGATAACCTAAATAATGATACAAAAGAGGAATCCATTTTAAATTTAGTTAATAAATTAACTGTAAAACATGAACTTATTGCATCTGAAACATATGATCAACAAAATAAGTACATTCCTGAAGCAGGGTCATCATCAAAAAATGCCTTTAAGGTAGAACTTATTCATGAAACTGAAACCTTAAATCATTCTCATGAGACATCACCTGATGAAAGCAAATGTGGTATCGTAAGTTTTTATGATTCCTCAAAACTCTTTGATATGTCCATAGAAAGATCACCGGAAGAAATTAAAGATGATTTGATCAATCAAGTAAATATAAGAGACGTTTTAACTCAAAATGTTATTGAATTTGCTGAAAACAAGCCTTCAAAATCTATTATTATTACCCCCAAAATTCGACCACCTTCTAAAAAGTATATACTTTCTACCCTTGAAACATATAACATACCGATATTGAGAAATTTACAGGCTTTTTATTCTAACCCAAATGATGTTGGTGATAAAGTTGAAATCGGTCACATGTTGCTGAAATTACAAAGCAAATCTTTTCGTGATCAAAAACCATTTGAGAAAGTTCTAGACGCCACTAGTATAGAAGAGTGGCGGCAGTTACTGTTTATGCAAACGAACGAGCTATCCGAGGAATGTACAAAACCGGACGATCTAAAAAACTCCTATCTGGAAATAGGCAATACGTTTTAGAACCCATCAAAAAACCACCAACAACTAGTCAAGTAAAAAAATATGTGAAAAACCATGAACTAATTTTGGATCATAGTAACGTTAATAAAGCGGAAATCAGCAAAGATCTGGATGAACTAGACAACTCGCAAGCTATAGGATTAAATGATGAAATTGATAACAGTACTAGCCCAGAATGTGCAGAGGTAAGATACACATTACTACCACTAGTTACATTACACTTTCAGCTTAAATGTGAAGCTTCCATTATTTTGGATATGAAAACAAAGATCAGGTTCAATCTGACATACTTAATTCAAAATGTCTATCGCAAGGCGTCTGTATTTACATTTGTCAGTATTCCCCGATTATTTTTGTTTTCGCAATTTGCATACATTACCACGGTGCAAGACACCGAAACATGGAAATAAAACACTTGATAAATATGCGATTTCATCCGTAAAATCGGTTTTAATTCAACCTATAAAATGTGTTGTAACTTTATTGAATACACTTTCAATATTTCTGTGCACTTGAACTTTTAAAACAACTCTGCGACTACCATCATCCTGCATGCTAATGGTGAGCATCGGGGTCTTTAAGTGACTTATTCACTTTTATGGATTATATATTTCTTAAAAACATTTCAAGTAATCATTAACAGAGACCAATTTTATTCTAAAAAATATTAAATTCTTTATTGCAGCCTAAAAGTTTAGAACAATCTAGTCTTCAAATAACTATGCAGCCAGATGGATCGTTTCTTTGTTTCGGCGGAGAGCAACATCAAGAAAATACTATAATAACACCGACAGTAGAGGTAGGCAACATTTTACTCAATATCTTGATAACTTTACGAGCAAAGTAACCTTAAAAATTGTGCATTTTAGGTGGATTATCTGACTTTAATGCTTACTGAGGTCCACACTGCAGTACGAGGCACTCTACATCCCGATCCTTCTATCGATCCAATACAAGCTATATATGTATTAATCAGAAATGATTGCCCTACAGATAGTTTTCTTACCAAAATGCATAAAGAAATACTAGTAAATGATAGTGGTACACCTCCAAAGTTTTTAGATAGATGCGTGTTTGATATACCTGTCACGTATGTGAATGATGAAAATGAGATTATAGAAAAAATCATTGATTTAGTAAAGAAACATGACCCAGATATAATGTGTGGTTATGAAATCGAAACGGGATCTTGGGGGTATATTGTGGAAAGAGCGCAGGTTCTTGGTATAGAGATTGTAAGAGAAATATCACGAATAACTGAGAAATATAGACAGAAGAAATGGCGTAGTGAGGACAACGATATGGAAGGTAGGGTTATTGGCAGAGTCACGTTTAACGTGTGGAGGCTGTTTCGTTACGAGTTGGCTTTGAGCAGTTACAGTTTTGAGAATTGCATGTACGAGATACTTAAAGAAAGAGTTCCGAAGTATAGTTATGCTCAGCTGGATGAATGGTGGTTCCATGAGTCGCGAATTTTTCGGTGGATACCCGTCGAATACTATATGACGCGGTTAACAGGAACTATTAGGATGTTGGAGAAGTTGGATATTATAAGTAAGTATGGCTTATTATTCATATCTAACAGATTATTACTTTTTAGCTACGTCCCCGACATAGGATAGAGGGCGACCACAGAGATTTCATTTGGATCTTTCTAAAGCAACTTATACATTTTTTCACTCCAAGACTTTCCTATGTCCTCTAATGTTTTTAAGAGTTCTTATATCACTAAAGAAACAAAAAATTTATGGATTGTCGTATCAGAACAATAACATAACGCTTTTAAACGACAAAGTATTAAAAAAAAATTAGGAACATATAATTTTAACAGTTAACTTTTAATATGCCAACAGAAGCTTCAAGGATTTATTGAATTAGTACACAATGAATACCGATAAACAAACTATTATGTAATTCTTCCATATGTATAACAAACCCGTTTCCGATTGTCCCCTTTCGAAATACGATCTTGATTGCCTATAATAATAATAAATATCGACTGACATTCACACAGCGCCATCTAGCCCTAAGTTAAGCGTGAAGCCTGTATTATGACAACGGATAAACATAGTTCCTTTTTTTTTGTTAATACATACATATTATACATAGAAAATACCCTATCTATGGCTGAGAGCCTTCTCCGCTCGCCATTGCCCGGCGAAGCAGTAAAGGCCATCAGTAGGGTAGGTAGTCAGTTCGAAATAAAAACCTTATCTATGTATTTTGTAACATAGATCGCACATCGGAACTAGCAAGGCTGTTCGGTCTGCAGTGGTGGGAGGTACTATCCCGCGGCTCGCAGTTCCGCGTCGAGTCGCTAATGCTGAGGGCGGCGCGTCCGCTAAACCTGATCGCCCTATCGCCGAGCGTCCGCCAGCGAGCCGCCATGCGAGCGCCCGAATGCTTGCCGTTGATTTTCGAACCAGGTATTTATAAAGTTGGCATTCATCATCATCATCAGCTATTAAACGTCCCCGCCGAGGGGCACAAGCCTTCTCGTGAAGGGTGATTACGCGTTAGTCGTCGACGTGGGCCAGTGCGGGTTGGACGACTTCACGCACAACCTTTCAATCTCTTCGCAGGCGTGCGCAGGTTTCCTCACGTTTTCCTTCACCGTAAGAGCGTCAGATAACATACATATATTTTTCGAAAATTCGAAAATACTTTGGTACGTGGCGGGATTTGAACCTCTGTCTTCCCGGTAGGACGGCGACACTCCACACCATTGAGCCACCGACACTCTAAAGTTGGCATTATATCAAATTAATCAGTATCATCGTCACGGCTTTCAGCACCTGCAACTGCATTGGATCAATAAATTTTCCTTCTTTGTTTCAACTAGCTACATTTATATATAGCTCAAAGCCTATATTATATTTCTTACATACTTACTATGGATAACTTATCTGAAAATAAAGTTGATTACACACACAGCATAGCTATGTCGAGAATAAGCCCAGTGGCGAGGCAATACCTTAATTTCATGTGGGAAAGATATAATATATTCCGAGGTCTCATTGTAATTATTATTTTCTTTAATACGGATTGAAGTTACGTTAGTATTGCCAGCTACTTGGTCGGATTTTTTATGTATTGCTAGACTTGTTGAGTAATAAGTTTATTTACGTCTACGGGCCTTTAAGTGCCTTGGACCGCGAGGTGGTAGGCGGTGGTCCACGTCGCCTACGAAATATGAGCGTCGGCTCATGATGGCTCATTGTGTTAACATTGGTTCTAATAGATCAAGTTGGCTAGACTTAGCGACCGGTGTGCCTCAAGATGGAATACTATCACTTTTACTTTTTTCTGTTTTTATCAATTTAATCACCTCACGTATAAATTGCTCGTATCATCTGTACGCAGATGATCTTCAGTTGTATGCGAGTGGCCGTTGGACGAGCTGACTGATGTGATAGCGGAATTGAATGCGAATATAGAACGTATATCTTTCTGGTCAAGGGATTTTGGGGTAGCTGTCAACCCTTCTAAGTGTCAAGCAATTATTGTGGGTAGTTCTGGGTATCTATCCAGGCTGAGTGTTGACAATTTAGAACCTGTACTATTTGAATGTTATCCTTTGAAGTACAGTAACTCAGTCAGAAATTTGGGTCTACATTTAGGCTCGACACTCAGCTGGATAACTCATATTTTTGAGATAAGTAGCAGGTCTTCGGTTCTCTGAGGAGCTATATGCCTCAATACTTTCTTCCTTTTAAAACAAAACTTCTCTTATAAATACTCTTGTTTTACCCATTATAGATTACGCTGATATCTGCTATCCAGACCTCTCTGAAACTCTTCTAAATAAATTAGACAGACTTTTAAAAGGAAAACATCGTGAGACAACCTGCGAAGCGATTCAAAGGTTGTGCGTGAAGTACGCTTATCCGCACTGAACCCGCGTGAACGACTAAGGCCTACCCTTTACGGGCAGACTCGTGTCCATTGGTGACAGATGAGCTGATGATGATGATATTAAATATGTAATAACTGAAACATATAATTCCAGAATCCCGTTTCTATACGGACCCAGTGATCGTATTGGATTTCCAAAGTCTGTACCCGTCTATGATGATTGCCTACAACTACTGTTTCTCAACGTGTATCGGCCGAGTGCAAAATATTACACGGTGAGACCTTTTTACTTTTTATTTATTCTGTGGAGACACACAAAAAACATCTAAATATTTACGTGCCTGATTGAAATCTTAACGGCTGGGAGGGCTGAGGTTCAAATCGCCACATACCAATAGATTTTTCAAATTTTTGAAAATATATGTATGTTATCCGACTCTCTTATAGTGAAGGAAAACATCGTGAGCAAACCTGCGCACGCCTGCTAATAGATTCAAAGGTTGGGCGTGAAGTCGTAGAACCCGCACTGGGCCCGCGTGGACGACTAAGGCCTAATCACCCTATACGGGCAGGCTCGTGCCCTCGTGGGGACGTTAATGAGCTGATGATTACGATTAGTGCTACTCACATCAGAGATAACCTTTACGTGACGTTTAACGAGCTGATGATGATGATAACTTAAAAAATAGAGATGTAGAGTACACGCTACTGATGATAATCTTTCAGCGATACCGCATATGAGTTCGGAGCGTGGCGTCTCAGGATACCGAAGGCCAAGTTGGAAACGCTCGTGCAGAACGGCCACGTCCACTGGTCACCTGTGGGCGTGGGGTTCGTAAAGTCGTCGGTGCGACGGGGGGTGCTCCCGTCACTGCTGCGACGTATCCTAGCGGCGCGACAGGCGGTCAAGAAAGTATGAAACAGCAAACGGATGAGCGGTGAAGAAGCTATGCATTCTAGACAGTTGGTGTGTGAGCATATTTATTTATTTACATGAAACATGGTACAATTATTGTGGTAATATTCAAATGAAGTTTCACAAGTTTCGCCAAAAAATATGGCATATAAAAGTTAACTATAGCGATACATATATTTAGTTTAAAAACTCGCTAACATGATAAAATTCTTCTCAAGAAGCCACAACTGTATTTTTTTGATAAATAATGTATTATTAATATCTTTAGGCATATTTACACAGTTTTTTATGGTTGCAATTTATATTATGTTAACTTACTGTCTGTTCATATTCAAACTATCGAGTCCACTGCTGGACATAGTCTCCCCATTTTGCGCCAGGTACCGCAAACGAGTCGTGAGTCGTAGACGACCCATTTGGTCCAATGGTTCAGACGTTAGCTGCTACACAAGGGTTCGGGTTCGATCCCCGGCAGTACAAACATTTGTGTGCATGAACAAGTCTGTTTGTAATGGTCTGGGTTTTTCTATGTAAAATATGTATGTATTAAAAAAATATATACGTTTATCCGTTGTTAGCCATAATACAGGCTTGGGACTAGATGGCACTGTGTGAATGTCAGCAGATATTTATTATTTTATTTTTTATCAACGTTGAGTCTCGTTCTAGAAGTGTTGTTGCTGTAGACATTTCCGAAGGTAATAGGTTTTATTAGTATTTAATATTATTTCAGGTTTAAAATTGATAGCGAACGTGACCTACGGATATACAGCAGCGAACTTCAGCGGTCGAATGCCGTGCGTGGAAGTGGGTGACAGTGTGGTAGCTAAAGGCCGAGAGACCTTACAGCGGGCTATCAAGATGGTGAAAGAGAATACACAATGGAACGCACGGGTATGTAATAGCTGTTACCGAAAAACCTAATGATTATAGCAATTAGTGAAAGATTGATTCAAATAGCGATGAAACTCCTTAAGATTAGTCACTGAAACTAGCATGGAAATAATGTGAAAATAAAACAACACTTAATCGCAACGTTGCGATTAAATGCTAGTCAAATCAGAGATGATCTTTAAATGCCGATCTTTATGAGTTTCGCTTAGAAGAATATGAAATGAGGATTTACTTTATCTCTTTATTTCTTTATTGAATTCCTTTGACACTTTTCTTTATAAAGGCATAAACCAGTGGCGTGCACTCTATATATGCAAATAAGCAGTGCATACCCTGTGCGTCCAGACAACTCGGAAAATCTCCAACATATCAAACGATTCCCACTTTTCGCCTCTTTTCCTCTACAGATTTAAAACGACAGGCGATCTGCTGTGATCAACAGCACTTAATTAGACAAAAATGTTAATTATTTATTGTTTTAGTAATTAGTGTCACTCTGCATACCCTACTCATAATCTCTAGGTACGCCACTGGCATAAAGTACACAAATCATATTCCATATTAAGTTGGATGATGTTCAGGTAGTATACGGCGATACCGACTCGATGTTCGTCCAAGTGCCGGGCGGTACTCGCGCGGAAGCGTTCGCCATTGGTCAACAAATCATAAACAAACTACCAACCTTATAATTATCTATATTAATATAACAATTATTTTTCCTAATCCAGTTTTCAGTAATACATAATACATGTACATTTTTATGTACTAAAAATAATCCTACTTCTAGGTCTTTGCCAGAGAGCCCTTGTTTGTTCTGATATACTACATTTAAATGATTGCTAGTTGGGTTCTCTGTTGTCAAATCGTAGTGTTTGGTATGCAAGAGTCTGCCTCTATTGTCTTATTATCTAATTAAAATGATTTGGAACAAATTCCAAAGTCCTTAAAGTATTTTATTCTAGGTACGCCACTGTCATAAAGTACACAAATTCTATTCCATATTAAGTTGATGATGTTCAGGTAGTATACGGCGATACCGACTCGATGTTCGTCCAAGTGCCGGGTGGTAGCCCCGCGGAAGCGTTCGCCATTGGTCAACAAATCGCGGACGCTGTCACTGCGGACAACCCATCGCCGGTTGCACTCAAGCTGGAAAAGGTTTGTTCAACTTCCGACATTCAAAGTCCAAGTAAAAATCCGTTCAAGTTAGAAAAGGTTAGTTCAAATTAGAGTCCAAGTAAAAACCCATTAATTCAACTAGGGCTTACAATAAAAACGTCAGTACAAACAAAGGACATAGAGTCCAAGTCAAAATCCATCAATTCAATTTGGGCTTACAATAAGAAGTTTATACAAACAAAAAAATAACAATATAAAATACTCAAATTTCCAAAGTAAAAAATACGAAAAAACCATTTGGTACTTGGAAAAGTGACAGATAAAGTGCTAGCAGAGATTGAAAATTAGTAACAGTGCCTGTATCTTAGTCAAAACTGCCCTACGCTCGTCACCCGAGATGACGCATGTTAGGTCTCTGATACCCGGTATTATAATACTGTTAATTACTAACTTCACTGGAAGTAGTGATGAAAGATACAAGTAAGAATCCAAACAATGACATCCTCTAACGATCATCATCAATCATCTCAACGTAATAAAAATAACCACAGCTTATATACAAACAGGTGTACCAACCGTGCATATTGCAAACGAAAAAGCGTTATGTTGGCTACATGTACGAGAGTCCCGAACAACAGACACCAGTGTACGAGGCCAAAGGGATCGAGACCGTCCGCAGGGACGGATGTCCCGCCGGTGTTAAGGTATAGTAATACTCGTTGCATAATTCTTCTCCTTACAGTCCGAGAGCCGGCCGTATAAAAGTCCTATGGATCTGATACACGAAATTTTTTTTGAATATAGTCTGAGAAACCATAGACATAACTAACATCTGAGAAACTAAACACATCCCTGAAAATGCCTGATTTTGCCCGAATGCAAAATTATGACCTCACTTCCGGTTGTGATTCCAGACATTGTTATTATAACTCATAAGATACATGAAAATATTTACAAGAATATAAAGAATTTGATGAGTAGAATTGGGTTTTCAAAAGTCGACAACCTCAATTCGTTTACGAACTCGAGTCAGTCTTTAATTTTATAGTTTCACATACTATATTGAAAAAAAAAATGTTTGGCCGGCTCTCCGACTATAAAGGATGTTTTTTTATAAATAGCCAATCAAAATAGAGAAATTATAAATAAGTTTTTTGTTTTAATATTTAAAAAAAGAAAGCCGTTGGTCCTGGCTACTATTTTAGGATGGCAGTTGTTAACACCTGCCATTGAGCCCGCGTTTTGTGTTATTGCTCAAATGTCCCATAGCTATGCTGTTGAGAAGCATATGCCCTGCAGTGGGAAGTTATTAAATAATGGTGATGGTGCGAAAAAAAAATATATGTAACAGAAACGTTCGTAAAGGGTGCTGTTGTAGAAGCTGATAAAGGGCGCAGTTATAGAAGCTGATAAAGGGCGCAGTTATAGAAGCTGATAAAGGCCGCAGTTATAAAATCTCCCAAAGGGTGCAGTTATAAAATCTCCCAAAGGGTGCCATCATATAAGTTCGCAAAGGGTGCAGTCATAAAAAGACTCACAGAGGCTCCCAAAGAGCGTAGTTGTAGAAGCTCACAAAAGGCGGAGAAAAGTCCATTTCAGCGCTGGAGGTGAGGTGACCCAAGCGAATCTCACGATTATTATAATAATTTGCTACCTATAGGCATACTGGGGGGTTACCACAATCTCTTAAATCAGTATTGTTTTTAATGATACTTCAGCATTTTTATACCAGAAAAGACGAAGTAATATTACTGTAACACTGTTTTAAGAGATGGCGGTAACCCCCCTGATGGGATACAGGTACTCCGCGGCGCCCTATGCGAGTTGTTCGAGAGCAGGGACATGTCCCGCGTGAAGAGGCTGGTTTGCGAAGTGCTGTCCCGGTTGGCGAGCGGCCTCACCCCCACTCCGGAGTTGCTGTTCACGAGGGAATACCACGGGCCTTCGGGCTACAGGCCCGGGGCACATGCGCCGCCTAACGAAATCGCCAAGTCAGTAGATTGTCTGCCATTAAACATCAAGAAACTCACAACACGCGATCACATTCGCTTGCACCCTGGCACGCACCCACGCGAACACAATATGCACCCCCACACTCACACATATACACACACACTCACACACGCACATACATACGCGCGCACTCACACACACACATACATACGCGCACACACATACGCGCACACACACATACAGTGATTAATAAATAATAAATGTTAATGTTATTATTATTTTAACTCAATATTATCCAATTTGTGTATTTATGTTATGTTATATACAATATCTGTGTATGTACTATATTTATTAACTGTGTATGTACATAAGCACGTTCTTTAGTGTAAGCGTACGGAGGAGCCTGTCTCTCATAACACAGGGGAACCTTTTATATGAGCAGTTCTTAATATTTATTGTAAAATTATTGCAAAAATAAATATTTTTCTTTTTTTTAAGAAACTGCATGAGAACCTCGACGTCAGATCATTAGTTAAAAAGAATCGTATTCGTGATCGGTTATATCATTACGGGCTCGTTATGTAAATGGAATAAAGAAATTTGAGGGTGTCCGTATTTGCTCTTTTGAGCCTGAACTTATGTCCCGCAAACAATAGATTTTCTTTTATTTTACACGCTAAACATTCAAGCGATTATACAACTGGCAACTTCTTAGAGCAATCCAGTAGCTTCAATCTCTTACATGATTTAACTCTTTCGTGGTCTAGTGGGTAGCTACGTTTGGCTTAGATCGCTGCGTAACCCGGAGGTCTTGGATTCGAATTTCGCGGGGAAAAGTCACTTTGTGCGATTTTTTCTAATTAGGTAAGAAGATCTGGCTGAATCACGTGACTGTCCAGAAATAAAATAAGAAAAAACCTATAGTCATAGTCTCGGCTACAATCTTAGTATGGGGCCAACTTGGTGGGTGACTTCCCGATCTCCCCATAGGCTATGCTGTGCGGGAAGGCCTGTACCCTGTAGCGAGCGGTTATAGGCTTGATGAATAATTCAATTCAACTTTGTTATTTTGTAAAATGGACGCACTTTTTATGAACTCTCATAAAGGACCGTTTCCATATATTTTGTATGATATTATTGATATGTGACGTCATTGCTCACTATCATCAATTGATCTAATATTATATAGTTTCAGTCTATTTAAAAATACAATATTGCTAATAAATAAAAGTGATCAATGAAACGACATATAAATTAAGGTGCGCTTTTAAAAAAATAAGGTTTAGTATTCTATTGCGGATGGTGGAAAATACCGAATTAAAGTAAAGATCAACGTCAAGTCTCGTTCTTGAATAAGGGCTTTAGTAACGTAAAATAAAATTACATATTATATATTGTATATTTGTAGGCGTATAGCAAGTAAAGACCGGAGGGCAGTACCGCCGCGCGGATGGCGGGTTTCGTGGGCGGTTTGCGCGGGAACCAACACCACCCCATTAGTACGGTTGGCTAGGACACCACAGGAGTTGGCGCAGAATCCAGCGCCTTTGCATATTGGTGAGCTATTTTTTATAATCTATATTACTTAATTCCTTTTTAAAAACTCAAGGAGAGTTTGATATATGTCAATTTAAACTTACGAATGTTTCTAAGTTATTTGCATTAGAGTTTTTTGTAACTAATTATGTAGTAAAATCTACAATGATAGATTATTTATTTAATTTTTCGCATCGGTTTTTTATGGTTATCTTGAAGATGTTTTAGAAATAATATAACTTGTATTTCAAATTGTAATTCCAACAAATTGTAATAGTGCTTTTGATATTGCGAATAAAATAATCAAGCACGTTCGCTGACGGTTTGTCAAAGGTTACTGATGGAGACTAGATAAGAAACGCGAAAGAATAAAGATTAAATGTGGGAGAGCTTTGCTTTGGCAATGAACCGGAGTGATACCATGGCCTCACAGAAACACCAGCGTAAAAGAAATCGCGCAGTGTTTCGTCAAGATTCCCCTTCCCCATATTTAATTTTCCCAGGTAAATGAGTTCACTTGATGGTGATACCATACCGTTACCCATAGACACTGGCCACTCCGGAAAAGCATCCAGTGCATTGCCAACTCATATCTATACTAATATATAAAGCTGAAGAGTTTGTTTGTTTGTTTGAACGCGCTAATCTCAGGAACTACTGGTTCGATTTGAAAAATTCTTTCAGTGTTAGATAGCTTATTTATCGAGGAAGGCTATAGGCTATATATCATCACGCTACGAGTAATAGAAGCGGAGCAGCAATGAAGAATGTTTCAAAATCGGGGGCATTTTTTTCATACTTGGAGCTTCCGCTGCGTACGCTGAGTAAACGGTTAAAGTTTCACAAAAGTCATGTATGAGAGTATTGTTCTCCTTTTAAAGGTCTACAAAAAAGTCCAGACAGCATATGCTGTAGGCATATGCCTATCTTTTAAGGTTAGCTCCCTATAACATATTTTTTGCTAAAAATTTTTTCTAAATATTGTATCATTTTGTGAAGCTATTTTCATAAATATGATATCAATCCTTATCCAAATAAATACTTTATTTATAACAAGTATTTCATTTTCAACAAAATTGCCCTTTACATCATTCAATTTAAATCAATATCTTATGAGATATCGCAGTTTTAACTCACCTATATAAACGAAGTAGCGGGTAAAAGAGAGCGTTAGGCCAAAGTAACTATTCCACGCGGACGAAGTCGCACGCAAAAGCTAGTAAACAATATATTAACTAGATGTACAATCTCACTCGAAAGTGACCGTGGCAAATTTCTGCCTTACGCGTCGGTTGGGCAGAATAGGCATGATGACTGGATCATATTATTACAAATTTGGGCAATTTGTAACAACTTGGCAGAATTTACTACAGGCGCGGCACTGTCTTAATTCGTGGTATCACAGCCTACTTCATAACTTTACCTTATAACATCTTTCGTCAATTCAACAGTATATTACGCAGCTCGAGTTCTGCTGCCGCCGCTTCACCGCTGCCTTTCGCTGCTCGGAGCCGATGTATTTCAATGGTGAGTATTTCAAAGTTACGTTTGTGATATTTTTAGTATCGATACTCTATAATTAAGTATCGAGTAGGTATCGGTTAAAAGTACTCATATCATATGAGTACTTTACTATAGTTAAAAAACCTTTATTTCAAGTTTTTTCCTAGATGTGTTTCTTTACAAGTGCGTGTGGGAAATCAGACATAAATAATAATATTGCAATATATATCACAATTTCAACCTGTTAGTCTGAAAATGAATCAATGAATGAAGATTTTTATTTCGGTCACAACACAAACAACTCACAGTTGCCAAGAAGTGAAAGCGCTCCAAGAAAGCCGAATAACTTGAAATTTTCCAAAATCTATTCGATACGAGTAAGTATCGATACTTTCCAATCGATACCAAGTACATATCGATACTTGACGACCGATACAGTATCGATACCTTAATGGTATCGTTCCATTCCTACCAAGGGGTCTCGCGCCTCGAACGCCTGCAGTCACAAATGTATATTAATTACTCATCTAGTCCAGCAATAAATAATACAAAAAAAACTTGTAAATATCGGACAATACTAACCTAACTACCACTTTCGCTTTAAAGGAAAAGGTTACATTGAGAAGTTTGAAATGTTACGAATATAAACTTGACTATCAAATTTTTCTTGCAATAAAATCCGTCCTCTTGCGTCATCTATCAGGGGGCCTTGCAAAATATAACTTGCCCACATCAAATCTAGGTCTTGTCCCGCCACTGCTTGGGAGGGCGTGATAAGCCGTCGGTTCGGCTACAATGTTAGGATGGTGTTAACCCTATATAATATATCCCCTACGCTATATTTCCTTCTATGTCTCCCTTTTTAAAGATCGGCAATACACTATTGTACTCTTCGAAGCTAGAGCTATTGATGGCGGTATCACTTACTAAACTGCCCTCATAACAAAGAGTTCAATTAGTCGGGTTTTTGGGCAAACTGATTTAAGACCTTTTTCAAAATCCATTTAAACATTATGACTTATAATAAAAAATACAGGTCTTAAGTCAATTCGCCCAAAAACCCGACTTATTGCACTCTTCGTTAGGAGGACAGCATTGCGGTGGATATGTTACTTACTCATTTTAATGATCGACAATACGCGTATTTTTGTCGGAGCTGCGAAAGTGCATGCGTTTCATTTACCATTTCGTGAATCGTTTACTAAGTCATAGATAAGCTAACCTTAACATTAAAACTACATTCCTTCCGGATTTGCCCTAAAGGGCTCTGGTCTCTTCTCCATGTTTAGGTGGAGGGAGGTTGGTTACAGCGGTATTAGCGCAACAGCCAGTGGCGGTATAGCGCGGTACATGCGTCGCGTGTGTACAAGATGTGGACGGGGCTCTCGGGCCGCGATATGTTTCCCCTGCGCTATATTTCATTTCCCTTATAACCCTATGAACGCTAAGAAACAAGACACAATAGAAAATGTATTGCTTCTGACGCCATTAGCGCCATCTGGTTGCATTAGCGTTCACAGGTTTAACAATAGGCAATACGCTATTTTCTTCTTCGGAGCTGCGAGAGTATTGGTGGCGATATCACTTACCATTACGTGAATCGTTTACTATTTCATGGATAAGCTAACCTTAACATAAATAGGCCTAGTTTGAAGGGTGTCCGGTAGGGGTTTTTGAAAAAACGTGTACCTACAGGCTAAGCCCGTACACATTTGTTGTCAGGGGAAATAATATTTTTATAGATGAGTGATAATTATATGTGATGGCAGCCCATGAAATAACTTAAACCCTGGTCTCTTCCCCATGTTTAGGTGGAGGGAGGTTGGTTACAACGGTATTAGCGCAACAACCAGTGGCGGTATAGCGAGGTACATGCGTCGCGTGTGTACAAGATGTGGTCGGGGTTCGCGGGCCGCGATTTGTCTTCCCTGCGCTAGACGCCGACCGCCGATGCAGACCGCCGCGAGACACCTCTGCACTTGTGACAAGGTATGTTCATGATAGGTTTGGAATAAATCGATCATGATTGCAGGGGCGCAATGGCCAGGGACGAAAAAAGACTTTGTACCAAAAAAGGTTGTTTTGCATTAATAACCTTTGACTGCAACGTGCAAATATTTCTAATATTCATGAACATATTCTATTGAAAACAGGGACCAAGTTCTTTTTCGTCACTGACCATCGCGTTTTATCTGCTAGAATTTTCTGCCAGTTTCAGCCTCATGTATTCATGTAATAGACATAGAATGAAAACTGACATGTTACAGACACGGATATCACGTTTCTAAAAGAATTTTATGAAGTACATAGCTAACTACAGAGTTTCTTGTTGGATTCTTCTCAGTAAAAAAGAATAGTCCCAACCAGTGGTAGCGTGATTTGACAATCCTGAATGTTCAAACTCAATTAAATAGAGACTTTCTAATTTTGATCGACTATTTTTATGTATTTGATTAAAAATAGTAGAAGTAATAGAATTCGATCAAGAGGGCGCAGGTTCAAATCCCGCCACGTACCAATGTGATTTCGTATTATCAAAATTATATGTCCGACGCTCTTATGGTGAAGGAAAACATCGTGAGGAAACCTGCGCACGCCTGCGAAGAGATTAAAAGGTTTTGCGCGAACTCGTCCAATCCGCACTGGGCCCGCGTGGATGACTAAAACCTGTACACCCAATACGGGTAGGCTCGTACTGATGATGATGATGATTTATTTTGATAAGTTCGATTGCCACTTGTGTTCCCGCCCTGATTTAGGTACATGAGTGACAAAGAATGATTTTGTTTTGACCATCCATTTGGTGTAATAGTTGAGACGTCGGCTAGTACACTAAGAGTTCCGGATTCGATCCCCCCCGGGCAGTACAAATATTTATGTGCATGGACATGTCTGTTTGTATTTGTCTGGGTGTTTCCTGTATATTATATGTATGTATTTACAAAAAAAAGGAATCTAAGTATGTCGTTCTATTAGATTAGTAACCATACTACAAGCTTCACGCTTATCTTGAGCTAGATGGCGCGGTATTAATGTCAGTGGAAATTTATTTGTTTAATAAATATCTTATTACAGATATGTCGCTCTTGCTGCGGTCATGCACAATCGGACAAATGCCAAAATACCGAATGCCAGTTGTTTTGGAGGCGTATCACAGCACTGCAAAAGTTATCTGAAGAGCAAGATATCATCGCGCAACTACCTGAATGTGAATCATTTTTATAGCCTTAATTACCTAATCAAGTTTATGTAGGAGGCGAGGGGCTTGTTGTAACAGTTTTCATTAAAACTAATTTATCTTGAGATCTATTGATTAAATGTCTACTAAATAAATATGGATGGATGCTGTAACTCTTCCTGTACCAAATCAAGTAAAAATAATACCATAACTATTCGTCATTATTTTACAATCAATTATTTTCTAGAAGAAGTGCGGTGTTACAACTTACCTCGTGCTTGGGGCAAGTTGTAACATCTACCGGGGCAAGTAGTAACGCCAAACAAAAACGACAATAATACCTCTAATCATTTATTCTTTGCTTGTTTTTAACAAAATTCACATCTTTCTAAAGTAAGTATTATATAATTCTTATCAAAAATCAACGTAAATACACTTTTTTAGTAATCAACACCTAAAAATTAAGTAATTAGCAGTCTTATTTAGTTAAACACTACTTATAATCATCATGGCACTTTTAAATCACAGTGATTAAATTGTTTATATCTAAGGTATGCTTCGTAATTATCTTTTCTTAATATCTATCTAACAAAGTATGATACTTATACATAGAAGAATCAACATTTGGTGGGTTTCATTATAATTAAATTCAGTCTTCGTCTGAGCTACAATTAATACAAATAAAAGATATAGTGTCTCCTGTAACACATCCTACATGTGCCCACATCTTGCAAATGATACACTCTACCCAATCTTCTTTATTTGAATCGGTGTAAGCTTCACTACATACCAGACAGAACCACTCTTCTGATTCAGATTCTGAATCTGAACATAAAACCTTTCTTCTAGCTCTATCCACTCCGGTTTTATTTTTTGTTGACTTACCTTTCCCCTTCCCCTTTCCTTTGCCTTTTTTTTTAATTTTGTCATCTTTTTCTGTTTTTTTTCATCTTTTCCTCATATTCCTTTTGTAAAGCTTCTTTTCAGGAGTGTCCGTCAATACTGTAGATTTTCTTTTGCGTCTGCTATTTGAATTAGCTTTTCTTGGTGGCGCCTTTGGTAGAGGTCTAATCTTCGATGGCGAGAAAGTTTTTTGTAGAACGGAGCAACTCGGAGTTGGTTCGTTCGCAGTTTCGATTTGGCTTATAATTTCCGTGGTGCTGATATCTATTTCAGGGACAGAATCTAATAGTTCTGGATTTTCAAGATTCAAAGATATATTATCTGTGACATTTACGTCATCTGGCTCTTGTGTAGGATCTGGACGATCAGTAACATAAGATGGCGCAAAGTCGGAGTCTTGGAAAATATCAGCATTCAAAGGCCATATACCAGAAGCTCTAAATCCACTCATAATATTAGCAGGGTTAAGGGCAAGCGGTAACGACTCTTTCACAATACCTGGGATGTCATATATTGTCATCGTTTTTCCCGGATTGTTGTGCATCCATGCTGTCTGTGCCCTATTTGTATAATTTTTAAAAGGGCCGTACACTCCTACATCTAAAGGTTGCAAATTGGGAGCAGTGTGGGGGAAACGATAGCATGATGACATTATTTTCTTTGGCTTTTTCAACAACTTTAATATTCACGTGTGAGCTATGGTTATCAAGTAGCAACAGAACTGGCTCTTCCGTGGTGGGTTTTGCGTGTTTGATAAAATGATCCATAAAAAATGAAAATTCTTTTTCGGTCATCCATCCGGAGGAATTACCAGCTCCAATGCAATCTGGAGGTCCACCACGAATAAACATTTCAGAATATTTAAGCCTGGGAAAAATGAACATCGGTGGGATAAAATTACCCGCACCGTTAGAGGCACAAGCAAGTGTTACAAGAGTTCCCCTCTCAGCCGATGTGATAGCTCCAATTTGCTTTTGGCCACGAGCAGCTACTATTTTCTTAGGTTTTTGAACCGTTGTGACCCCTGTTTCATCAATGTTCCATATTCGAGAAGCATTAAACTGATATTTTTGGAGAAGTCGTTGATATATTTCAAAGAATAAATTAACGTTAGTCTTATTGAAAGACGTCGCTCGACTTAAAGACGTCGCTTCTGGTGTCCTTAAAGATAAATGTGAATTTCTGCGCATAAAATTTTGGAACCAGTCAGTACCAGCCATGTTATTTTGATGCCAAGAAGGAGGAATGTTTTTAGCATTAAGCTGCATACCGCATTGGTAAGCTAGTTTCCTCACTTCTATAGGAAGTAGT
>PQWD01005594.1:16950-31414 GCA_019425675.1 Leucinodes orbonalis
CTCGTAGACGTTACTTGTATTTAACATTTATCTAATTGATACATCCTATTCTATATTTTATAAAACTATAATGTTATGTCAAAAGACAGATATCGAACACATTTGTTGTTAAGTAAAACCATAGATATAGTATATACAAGATACACAAAGGCGGCTTAGAGGCATGACAAAAATATTGAAGTAAATATGTGTTGGTGAATGTCTATGTGTAAGTTCCAAATAGTGTTGTCCACGCTAAAAGTTCTTATTATCGATTATGATGTAAATCAACGGGCAGTCTCTTTTCGTACAGAAACCAAGAAAATCATGGGTATTTTAATCCAGATGAATCTGAATCATCAGAAACCCTTTAATTGATTACAACTTATAACGACGGTGACCGATGGTGGCCAGTACTTAGTTACTTTGAGCTAATATCTGCGATACCTTCTGAGCTCGGAGGAACTGAGATATTAATTTTAATTAAATGCTGTGAAGGGAAATTTGTTTCAAATGAAATACTCGTGATAAATAACATATTTATTTGCATAGGGATTAATACTATGTTTATGAAAACACCTTCGCAAATAATGCATTATTTTAGATAAATTTAAGAAGTTATTGTGAGCTAACCTTTAAAGATATGACATTCTGTCATGCTGTCACGGTCTTTTTTAGAACTCTCATACACGACTTTTGCGAAACTTTAACCGTTTTCACAGCGCACGCAGCGGAAAGCTCTATGTAGGAAAAATGTTCAATCATACTATTGTTTTTAGTACAGCGTATATTCTTTATCGATAAATAAGAAATCTAAAATAGAAATATTTTTTCTAATTGGTCCAGTAGTTCCTGAGATAAGTAAGTTTAAACAAACAAACTCTTCAGCTTTATAATATCAGTATAGATACAGTAAATTAATTAACTCAATACTTTTAAATTATTTTATTTATTACTTTCTCAATATAACACTTTTTTGAGATGTGTTCGTATCGTTTCCTTGCTTAATTTACAATTCATTTACGTGTTTAATTCTAAGATAAGCATAGTTTCTATTAAGAGTTTAATCTAGTCTATTTTAAGTCCGCATTCATTTTTCCATCAATGCTGAACTGTGTGGAAACCTGAAAAAAACGAAATTTATTTACCAATATGTATGTTTTATATCGATTGTAATGACGTCACCGCTTTGTCAAGCACTAGCGTAAACAAACAATTTGCTATTTTATACATTATTTTCGCGAATTTAAATAAAAAGCACTATTTATACTCAAATATATAAATGGAAATAAAAATTATATTGAAAACTTATAAGCCAATTTCTAGCTGAAATTAGGTAAAAAATGGTTCGTAAAATTCCAATGATAAAATCGTATTTACCAGTAAATGTTTATTAATTCGGATTATTTCGCCTAGTAGCGTTGCATCCAGGTACAGCACACGACACCATAATTGTATTAAGTAATAATTACAATATTAATAGAATAATTAGCAATAATATTTACAATTTTCACTGACACTGACAACATACCGGGCCGCTTTGGGCTCTTAGTCGCGAAAAACAATAACATATTTCTATATTTTCTCTGTCTCTTTTCCTCTCGGGCGTTCAGAATTGATTAAGGACCTCTCACTCCCACGCTTTGTGTATCTTGTAAGCGCAGCGCGCTAATACTAAATCTATGAGTAAAACGTCAATTACTAAATTGCAAGGTAGTGACATCGTTACTGGGTCGTGTATGAAAGTATGCCTTATAAATCGGAAATAGGGCACATTAACTAAAAAAATACGGGGAAAATGAGATGAGGCGGTTTTCTAAAGCTTTCTATACATATGAATAAAATTGTAGTCTTGATTTGTAATATTAGAATAACCGTCTTTTACTGCATGCATATGAATATATACATATACATATATTTATTTTATTTATTAAGGACAACCAACAAAACAATCACTGAATATACAAGTTTGGTTACATAAATCTAAATTTAGTGCATAAGAAAAAGAATCTAAAATTAAAATTAAATTAAAATTTTAAACACATGCTGCAACTGTGGCAGCTGCAGAAGCCCTACGATTATTAGTCTTGGGATCAAGAAATTTCCACTAATGCAGCCACCAAAGAAGCAGCACAGTAGTATTAACAATAATACTTAATATTAGTATGCCACAGAAATATAAATAAATATTACTTTGCATTGTACGCAATCGATCTCGCGAAATCTCTTGACTTATCGAATATGTCCACTCCAGTGCCTTTAGAGGCTTTGTTATAAAGTAACTGCATTCGATTTATTGATGAGAAGTGACCTAGGTTGCTTTTAAACAGTTTAGTACATAACAAGGTATATTTAGATGGTCGAGAAAATTTAGCGGTAGCCCTGAATTCAACTTTGGATAACAGCAGCGGACAATTCAATCTACCATTTACTAATTTATGCAGAAATCTTAAAATCTCTTCGGTTCTCAAGACTTTTTAGTTTAAAATAGTTTAATCGTTTTTTATATGAGGGAAGTTTCTTAGCTTTATTTTTCCGAAAAGCTAAATACCACAGAAATCTCTTGCAAACTGATTCGATTCTTTTTTGTAAACTTCATATATTGGTGACCACACTGAACTGCAATATTCTAGAATAGTTCTTATAAGGTAGTTAAAGATACAAATTCTACTGTTGATTGTTTTAAACTCCTTACAATTTCGATTCACAAATCCTAGTAACTTAAAGCCTCTTGAGACTATATTTTAAATGTGTTTATTAAATCTGAGCTTGTTATCCACAATCACGCCCAAATCGCGAATAACATCAACCTCTTTCAAGGCATGGTTGAATAACTTGTAAGATGAGCGATGCAATGTCTTTTTCCTTGAAAAGTGCATAAAAAAGCATTTATTGTAATGTAAATTTAAATACAAATCGATCGAGGTCATACTGTTATAATTTTACATCAAGATCACTAGATTTAGTTTTCACAATTTTGAGATCATCGGCGTATAAGTAACACTTAGAGTGCTGAAAACAGGAAATACTCATTAACGAAGATAATAAAGAACAAAGGCCCTAAATGTGAACCCTGGGGAACCCCGGACGACGTCATATATATCTGTGATTCATAGCCATTGAAAACTATTTTTAATTTTCTATAAGATAGGTAAGTATTGCACCAATTTAATAATTGGCCAGATATGCCATAAAGTGACAGTTTTTTTTACTAATAGTTTGATATTAACCATATCGAAGGCTTTACTAAATCGTATATATGACTTCAGCCGAGTCTCGGGAGTCTACTGCTGCCACAACATCTGTGATAAAGCTGACTAAGTTAGTTGTGGTGGAGCATTTTTTGACGAAACTGTGTTGTTGCATAATAATTAGGTGCTTAACATGCCAATATATCACAGGACATAATAAAGACTCAAAGACCTTTCCAAATACAGGGAGAATAGATATTGGTCTGAAATTCTCTACGTTTGATCTATCCCCAGACTTATAATAGGCACAATGCGAGCCTCTTTCCAAAAATCAGGGAACACACCTCCTGATAAGGACTTGTAAAATATCAGGGAGAGAGGCTTTGCCAGTGCGTCAGCACATTTTACTGCATACATAGGTGATATACAGTCAGATCCCGCACCCTATTCTTATCGAGACTTTTGAGAGCCGTTTAACTTGATCGGTTGTAAAAAATTGTATGAATGTAATTAGATGTGATTTCACTAGTGGTAATTTATTTTTATCAATATCCTGGCCGTTTGGTTGATAAATCGAAGAAAAATACTCTGCAAAAAGATCACATATCTTAGAACCGTCCGATGTTGAATCATTTTTGTAATACATTTTAGAAGGGTATCCTACTTTTTTTATGTTTGATAAAAGCTATTACTGCTACTTTTTTATGTTTGATAAAAGACCAAAAAATTTTTGGGTTACTTTTTATAGTGGTCTGTATGGATGCAATATATATTTTGTAACTTTCGTTTATCAATAATTCAGATCTGTGCTTTAGTAGCTTAAAAGATAGCAGATCAAGAGGATTTTTAAATTTAGAGTACAGCTTCCTATACTTAAGCTTTTCACGCAGGACACAAAGAATTCCTTTGGTGAACCACACTGGATAACGACTATTTGTTTTCGGAGCAGAACGGGGCACATACAATTGTATTGTTTCGTGAATTATCAAATATAATTTTTGTACCATTGTGTCAACCGAATTACATTCGCTAAATAACATATCCCAGTGTACAGCATTCAAATGTTCGATTATTTTAGTATAATCCCCACTATGAAACCTATAAATAAGATTAGAATTGGGTTGTAAATAAGTGTTGTGAAATTGGTTAACTACTTTTATTTCTATAGGAGGATGATATGGATCAATATTAACAAGTGGGGACAAACTACCTTCGACCTTGTCAATGTCAATGCTAGATAATACTAAGTCAAGTGTCTTATTTTTTGCGTTTAAAATATGATTGTACTGCCTTAATCCATTGTGTGATATAAAATCTAGCAACTGTGCAGCATATGAGCTATTTGTGTAGCATGTTGCTGTCAATGGTGAGTCAGGAGTACCACACCATTGTATACAACTTAAATTAAAATCACCCAATATAAAGGAATGACTATTTTTTTCAAGGACGCTATTGGTATTGGTTATAAAATGTTCCAACACATGTTTTTGTAAGGTGGTGGAAGATATATCCCACATATAAGAAGCTGTTTAGGTTTATTATTTATCTTAATATTCATCCCCACCCATAAATCCTCACATTTGCTTTCATAATTTTGTAGCCTGTAATATGTCCATATTTCATTTATATATAATATATATATATAATAATTATAATATAATTAATATATATATCATATATATATATATATATTTATTATATATAATATATATATATAATAATTAATATAATAAATAAAATAATAGATTATATCACATTAGTTGTCGATTCACAGAATAAAATTGATAATAATAACAGATTCAAAGTATCTTAACAGATTTATTTTGAAAAGATTTTTTTCTTTCTTTCTTTCATTCTGTCTTCTATTTGTAACCAGGAAATGGCTGGACGATTCTGACGAAGACTTTTTTGGCAGGTACCTGTAATAAGTAAACCTTAGGCTATTTTTTTGTAAAATCAAGTTTTATTTAAGAAATAAAGTAGCGTCCCGCGGCGCGCAGCCCTCGCCCTCGTCGCGTGAGCTACGAAAAGATTTATAATTTGGTATGAAGTTAGGGTGTCACCGACACACGTATTTTGGATATTCAAAAGCTACGTCTTAATGCAGGAGAAGGTGCAAATTCCGTGCATATCTTATAAAATCAGATATTCTCAATTAGTCCAATTTTTTTACATATTTTTTAATATAAGAGCAAATGCAATAACTAATTTCGCTTAATAGGACTCTTTGTGTGTGTCATGTCCGCAAATTCCGTGTGGTGATCGAAATACAGTGTAAATACTGTACAACTCTCCAGTGGTAAGAGGCGGTTAGGGATAAAGCATTTAGGAGGAATGGGTAGTAGGGCTCCTTATTTCAACTAAGCTTTGATAGTTACTGGCTATCTCCAATGGGCCAAGCGTGGATACTTCACTATAGTGGAGGAGTCCTTAAGTCGAACATCCACTTCAAAGGCTGTTACAATTTTAAGAAAGAACTGCATAAAGAATAGTTGAATAAAAAACTAAAAAGGTTGTTGGAATACAATCACATGAGGTTTATGCAAAAACTGTGTTTTAAAGGGCAAAAGAGCCGGGATGTCAATCGAGAGCGCAGCGGCCAGCCGCGTGGTCTATTATGGAAATACAAAGCAAATCAGAGACATGTTCCCTCGAGTTAAAGTTATTTTTCATAACAGCGCGCACATGGAGACAGTATGCGGATATAAAGCTACAATTTCATCAGATAACTTCAGTTACATAAAATTATTTGATAAAATGTGACGTACTCGTAGTATCATGACCATTTTTAGTTATGATAACCGCGTTTGGCATACGATGCTTGGGTAATGAGAACAGATCAGCATTTTATGGGTGGGTGTAGGTAATGGTTCCCTTATAATTTGCTTCCATTACATTATGCCAATGATGTATCCTACGGAATAACCAACGGAACTAAATAGAACTTTCTCATTTATTTTTTCATTAAATTCTTCTTAATAATAAATTTTAACAAATTCCGATGGACTTATTTTTCTAGGAAACTAAAGGGATGCATGTTCATAATAAGTATATTAGAGCTATTGAAGAAAGATTGAGTGTTATGTCTAAATTGGAGATAATATACATGGTATTTTAATAATTATCGTTTGTTTAAATACATTAATTTCCTGTTAATTATCAATAGCGTACTGTGACTGCTCTAGTACCGATCCAATATTATTCCAGGAAGTTAATCATAAACGTGATTGCGCCCGTTCGTTGGAGGATTACTAGACACAGTAATATTGCTTATTTCATTTTTATCGGATATTTGACCGCGTAATCGACGCTTGGATTTCGCACCTAAATTGTTATTACCGCCTATCAGGTGATAAGCCCAATCGCTGACACACTGGTAATACTGATACACTGGTGTTAATGGACTTATATTGTATTTTTCGAAGGTGTCAATTACCGAACAGTAATCAGTGTTTTTAAAAGCATACAAATGGTGACGGACACGACATCGTTCATATTAAGATATTTTTTTATAAGTGTAAAGAGCGGTCATGACGCTCACCTGATGGTAAGTGATACGTCTGACCATGACAGAGCCGTATTGAATGAGACCAACAACTGATAAATAGTTATTATCTTCCACTAATATCGCACTGCGTCCGAGACAACCGATGTTAGGTCTCTTGTACCCAGTAATTTCACTAGTTACAGTGCCCTCATCCCGCAGCAAAGTGCATATATTCATAACACTCTTGTTTCACGGGACGATATCTGACGCTTCTGTGGTACCTACCTAGACGACTCAATATCAAGTCTACCACCTAGTAATTATTGCTGGATTCTTCTCACTAGATAACTACCTAGTCCCAGTGGTAGCTTCATTTGACATTCACAAGTGTTCTATAAAGACCTAAATTGAATAAAGACATTTTGATTTTGTTAAAAATCCACCAAACCGTGTTTGGCTCCCGTGACAGGTTACGGGAAAGCCCCCCTGGAAAGGAGCATTAGGCCGTGTAGTCGTTGGGGAACTGATTTATAAATTACTTTCTTTTCCTAACTTAAGTTTGTTGTATAATCCCTTCTAGGTTAATGGTTAACCTAGTAGGGATACTACAATAAACAAGTATAAAATGAATATATGTACTCGTATCAAATATGATTTTTTATTATATACGAGTAGTATCAAATACTGTTATATTCCGAAAAGAAAGTGATTTTTTCTATCATTTGGATTAACATTGAGCATTAAATAAGAAACAAGCACAAAAGGGTTCAGTTCCTTTTTCATTTGTATATATTGTATTTGTGGTTTCAGGGAGTGTTATCGCATGCGGCCATCTCTCCTGCCGAATCCTCAGATGTTGAGCTTAAAAGCCAAACGAAGTATTACTCTTCTTCTTCAACATTAATCCTGACTTCCATCCACGTGGCATTTTGATGAAAAATGTATAAGGAAATCAGAAGAATGCACTAAAACAAATTTTTCAAATCCATAAACTCCAATAAACATTTTGCTAAGCTATTTTGAACTTCATTTTGGTGCTGACCTTTGTGTGAGGATAACGTTATTTTCCTTTGAGGATTCAATGTAAAAATACGTCACTGAAAAGAAAGATAATGTTTTCAATATAAGGTGTTTTACAAACACCCCACCGTGGGCTTTTGATGATCAAATTGTTTTTCATTCTGGCTTTTTAAAGCTGAATATTATTTCTTACCATCACATTACAAATTATGTACTAATATCTTTATTGTGGATATCAGTATTCAGTCCACTAGCTTGTAGGTCTCCCTCTTCGACTTCGTTGGTCATTAACGCGGTGTGTCCAGTCTAGTGACGTTGGCTTTAGCCGCGAAAAGAGTATGATTGAACATTTAACATAAATAACAATTAATTACTCTGCTGCAATCTCACACTCAATTCAGTCACTACGACTTGTGTCTTTCCTTCAATACGTGCTAGACATTTTCACTGTATCGCATTAAATCAATAAACTTTAAAAGTTCCTTGTAAGCTGTAAAAGTTCCCATTCTACAAACTCCAACTTTATTATTACGGATTTAAAAAGTTAGTTTTTGGTTCCAACCCAATTATTATTAAAATTTATCGATACAAAATGACAATGACATCAAGGCAGTCCCTGTAATTAAAATTAGCTCTATAAATGTTCAAAGCTAATAATAACAACTGTCAATTAAAGTCAAGAGTGTTTGCCTGATTTATTCTAAAATTGAAATTAATTAACGAAATCAGACAAAAGTTTAGCACTGCTTTTTAACAATGTATTTATTTAACATAGTGATTCCTTCCATCTTTCGAAGGACACGCAAATACACCAACTTTAACTAACCACTTCCAAATCACCCGATTTCTACAAGGAAAATGTTATTTTTCTTGTAAAAATGTTATGTTACAGAGGCTGTAAAGCGTTTAAGAAACTTTAACACAGGTGTTGATCTCTAAACCTACCCAGTTGGTAAACTTACCATCTGCATCTTGTTAAACAACTCTCTTTTTTAATGGGCAAGACAACATACATTATGGTTACAATTGTTTGATAATATTATTTTATATGTGATAGTACAAAATGAATCCTTTTTAGGTATAGATTTATAATTAGTTAGGACAGTGCACTCCATATATGCAAATAAGCATTGCGTTGTGTGTCCGGACAACCCGGTAAATCGCCGATATATTAAATGATTCCCACATATTCGCCCATTTTCCATTACAGATTTGAAACCAGAGGCGATCTGCTGTCATCAACAGCACTCAATTTAACAACAAATGTAAATTATTAATTGTTTTTGCACTTACTTTGCATACCCTACTCATAATCTCTGTGCACGCCACTGAGTTAGGATTCGAAACTACAACGTACTTGTACCAACCATTTTGATTTGTTAATTTTATGCTGCGTTACCTAAACTCTTTTGTAAGTGTTTTGCGGCTTTATTGTCTAATGAAACTAAACAGAAAATAATGGTACTTAATTTTCAATAACATTCATTAATTTCGACCCGATATGCTAAGATGCTTGAGGTAAAGTATATAGTGACTCAATAATAAAATATACTAAATGATAACGGTGATATGAAAACATAATAACTATCGCAAATATAGGAATAATAACGAGTGTTATGTCAATCAATAAATATATTATAGGATAGAAAATTATATTATATTTTGTACTATATCCTAGATATTCAGGCAGTTTAAATAAGTGAGAGTGCTATTAAACTTAAACCTTATTATTATGTTTTAGTTCGTTTACAAGTGTCCACGTTTAAAGTTTATATCATCGCAAGTGTAATAAATTATCATTTTGTGTTAAAACATATGAATATCTATAAGTTTATCGCTAATAATACGCTATAAAATGCTGACGTATATAATTCTGGAAACTTTCATGAAAAACAACAAAAAATCAATTTTACGTTTAAAATGTTCGACCCAGATTATTGGGTCACATAAAGTACACCTTCCCTACTTTTGTGTTATTGAATGGAAAAGTTTTAATGGGAAATAAATCCGAATTCACAAGTACGTGTTTAGATAAAGACAATTTCAGAGCCGTGTGAATTGTAACTTGTAACGAACGCAATATACGTCGTAGCAACATGTAGCGCGTAGCCGTAGCAGGCCCCGTAGCCCGTAGTCACCTACGCCACGTCGCGAGCTATATAAGCGGCGCCCGTCGTAGTCACCGCTCATTTGCGCTCAAAAAGCATCGCCAGCGAACACGGAAGCTGACGCTGATTCACTAACGAAACTCAACGACAAAGGTGAGTTAGCTGTACCTTAAGTTTCTTTGTTAATTTGGTTACATTTGCACTTTTATTTTATTGTATTAAGTTTCATTAAATACGGAGTAAACAGTATTCAAAAGCTGTGAATTTTAGCTTTTCTGATTTACTTATCAAAAGTTATTTTTTTAAAATTATAAATATAAAAAAAATAAAGCATCAGTGGTGACTCTAATAAATAGTACATTATAAATATAACTTATTACGGTGTACATTTAAAATGAGTGGTTATGAAATTGGTATGATACTTTATGGGTCACTAACAACCATTTAGTTGGCCTACACTATATTTGAAAAAGATAGGTTTCTTTTTACTTACAAAAGAAACGAGCATGTTTAGGCAATCGTAGTACGTAGTAATATTTTTTACCCGCTCAATACCTTAAAGTTACTTACTAACGGGAACAGAGATGAGTTATTATTGTAGGCAAGAAAATACTTTATAAGAACTTTATTTCCATGACATAATTTATGTTAATCAAATTATTATAATCTAAAAAAGTGTTTGGAGTATTTTAAAAAGGATATTTTTCTGAATAAGTTAATAAACTAATAGCCCAAAATCATAGTATATAAGTTTCTTAACTTTGGTGTATTACAATGATTGAAACGGAGGCAACACTTAAAAACCTAATGAAAATTATGATACTTAAATGATAAATGAGATATTTTTTCCTCGTACACCCAATAACAAGTCAGATAAATTTTTTTTGGCAAAACGGTGTTCTCTAATTTATGGGGCTTGATTGAAAAATATATTGCAAATGGAACAATTGTACGGCTTGTAGAAACTGTAATTATTCATTGAATATATGAAATAGAACAATAATAAAATAAGTTATTCATTATTTCCTCTAGCAGTCGACATAGAAACGGTATTAACATCACATGAAACTATTAAAATATGTTGCTACAAGTCTAAATAATAGCCAAAAGCTAAATTTGTTGGCATTTTCGAACTGGCTTGTTTAAAGTTGATAAAGTACTTGATAAAGTAAATGTTTGTTAGTCGGAAAACCCGCAAACCCTATAGTTGATAACTGAAATATGAAAGATACTATTACCATAAAATATTTTTATTTCTATAAAATTCTATCTTATGTTATTCTGTATGATATAAATCTTTATCAGGTTTTTTCTCACATCACAATAAGATTTACGTACCCTTTTTAGACGTGGCACTTTTAAAAATTCCTCTTAAGTACTGATGTCAAAGTTTCTCAGTAGAATGTATACTCGAAGCACGAAATTAAAATATACCTAGTAACAAAGCCCATAAATTTAATACCAAACCTTAGTAAAAACAATTCCTTCCCTTGAGTTACTCTACTTTATTCATATTTCATGTACACAAGTTAGAATTACATCATTTGTCTATATTAATATTGTGATAAAATGATTAAGTATGAATAGATCTTTTCATCTATCAAGTAGCTGTAACTACCTTAATACAGATCTTATTGTAGGGTTGATGCCACATGAGTACTTAATTGATTGTTCTTGAACCAACTACAAAATGTAGCAATGATATTAAAACGAGTTGTCATTTGTAAGTTGATAGTAATAGACCGATGATATTCTTGTCACAAAATTATTACAATAAAATATATGTTGAAGCGATAGTAATAAAATATATCTATGAGATATAATACCTCTGTAGTGTCTCATAACGGTCAGCGCAAGTTTTTAAATATTCTGTAAAGATAAAATAACAAAAAATGCATATTTTCAAGATTTTTTTTTCTTTCTCTGTCTCAACTTATTGCAGTCGACTGCCGGACAAAGGTCTCCTTTATTCTGTGCCAAATACGCCCTACTTTTCAGAATATTAAAACCTCTAACTAAATTTAGTTCAGCCAAATACTGATATAACTTTCACACATGGAATAAACAATTTCAAAAATCTAAATACATTTCAGCGGGCACAGATGGAAATATAAAACTTAAGTATTATAAAGTCACTGTGTCATAGTTTAATAAATATGAGCAAACTAATCAATAATTGTAGACAGATTTGGAATTCAGAGTTTAAGCTAAAAAGATATTTGTTAAGATGAAACATTAAATTTAAGTAAATGAACAATTGAAAAATACTGAAAATATTGTCATTTACTTCAATTTACGTATTCTACTTATAGTCATTTTTATTAAAACCAACTAACCTCATATCATATACTTACTAGTAGTTGTGATCTTACGAAACTTGCATTAAGTTTCGTAAGATCACGACTTATAGGAGTAGACCTAAAATTAACTAATTACAGGTAATATGAAACCTGCAAGTTTCTATGGAAAATCGCAGGCTTACCAAGAACGTGCATAATGAGTTGTGTAGTGTAATTAAAAGTTAAATATAACTTATTGTTTTCCTTAAGTTGTAACCATACAAATGGTTACAAATACAGAAAACAGTTTCTGAAAGTTATATGTGGTAACATTCAAGACAAAAATATTAACTTGTGATATTTTTCAAATCATCATTAAGAATATTATTAGCTTTTACCTATGAAACTAGACACAATAAATCTTTTATTGTATTTCGCACACTACTACGCGATATGCCGTTCAAAGTGTTAAAATATTACAGCAAATACACGTATGTATCTTCAATAACTTGTCACTGTAACATCCAATGTTTGACCGGCACATACAGCATCTAAAAACTGGCAAAGCATAGTGTACGAGTAGGAATCCCTGCGGCCTGATTAAGTCAATGAGGCAAAATGAGGAAGGTGTAGGACTGGGATATGTGGCACAAAATAGGGCAGACGTTTTTCCAGTCGTGGGCTGCAGTGTTTAAGGAAATTAATAACAGTAGGCAGTCATTTTACGTCAACACTGCCTGTCACCCCAGAACGACAGATGCTAGGTCTCTTATACACGGTAATTTTAGGTAATTATTCTCATTCCGAAACACAAGTGCAAAACGCCCCTATTTTACGGGTAAAATCAAATCAAAATATATTTCTTCAAATAAGTTTTATAGTTAGTTTTGAATTGATTCAAAATTCAACTACCAGTTTTTCAGTACCGAATTTTAACTGGACTATCCTATTCTGGGATTAGGAACAAAGAAACATTTTAACAAAAAAGCTACAGCCAAAATGATTTTTGATTATTTTCAATACAAGTTGATTTTTCAGCAGTATTTCGAGAATTTATTGATAATTTTAATCATCAAAACTCTACTTGAGTAGAGAATCTTGGAATTATGTCAATCATATTATTATCTCGAAGTAATCCAGCTTGATGCTACAAAGAAACATTTCTCTGCAATTTATTTAATGTGAAATAATTGTATAACCGCTCTAGCGTAGCTTTGTATGTTAAAAGTAAATTTTAATGAGATAAATATGGAAGGTAAGGGTAACTTCTAGAGTAACAATCATTTGTGTTAAAAGTGGAAAAAACGAATGTAAAGAATACTCCATGTTTCGAAAGGCAGTTGTAAAATGATGTAATTAAAATGAGAAAGAAAATGCGTAAAGCTGTTTATAAAAGTGACATCTTAATGTTTTCATGCAAAATCAACGCCATGTTAATAATAACATACAGTAGTGTAGCCTAGACGCGCGCGAAATGCCTTTGTAAGGCCCTTCCGAAGTATATTTTTCAAAAAAAATTGTAGAACTAAACTTACAAACATTCAATTTTTATTCAGTACTTAGAGGCTTTGTTGTTTGTGTTCAGTCAATCATTCATCCAAATGACTTTGTGCAAACCCCCTTTGGGTGCGAGACCACTCTGGACGCGAGACCGCAGGCGGTGGCCCGTGTCGCCCACGCCTAGCTACGCCACTGATAATATAACTAACATACGTTAGTAGCTCTGTATAGTTTGTGTTTACTAATCCATAACTACATTCTAATATTTCCCATTTTTTTTATTTTGCTATTCTTATTTATTGAGTAAAAAAAATAGAACTATTTAAATTCGTATTCCGAATTCAACAATAGACAAAAACAAATAACAAAGCTAGTTTCTCATTCCATTCCTTGTCCTGCTATTTTTTGTAATACTTGTTCACAAAGCGATGTGTTGGTCATAAACAACCAGTATTAATCTGATACTACTTACAAAGTACAGTAGGTTTTATCTTTAATTCACCTGAACTTCGAAACCTAATTTAACTATATTAACGAAATGTAAATAGGTATTTTGAACTTTGGCAAATGTCTATTTTAACTTTCTTAAACAAAATTAAAACTTAAGGCTTTGTTTCAGTTTTCTATTATTTGTTAAGTGATAAATTAACGTTTTATTGTGAGGAACTATAAATATTTCTGCTTTTTTATATAAAACAATTAATAATATTAAACTTAACATTTGATACCAGAGACATTAACACAGCAATATTGAGAACTAAATTTAAGGAATATGCAACTTTTTCCATCTCACATTTATAAGTATGTTTATCAGTTGTTTAGTATCCATATAACAGGCTAATGCTTAATCAAGGGCTAGTTGGCGCTGTGTGAATGTCAGTGGATATTTATTAATTATTA